>JAIPRM010005568.1:0-20291 GCA_025469315.1 Stegophylla sp. TES_Ste_2020 | reverse complement strand
CAAATATATTTTAACTTCCTGAATTGCAATTGACATTTCTTAAAATGTTCAAACATAATCTTCATACTCCTACAGAACTAAGTAGTATTATTATGATTTAATATTTTTTAAATTTCTTGTAGGTAGTACACGTGCACTTGTGCACTACATACGAGCCGCCACTGTTCTGAGCGAACCGATGTAGCTAGTGTTTCTACAGTGATGTTTTGTTTTTCTTATACACATTTTCGTATAGAAATACTTATTCAAAAGTTTCGACCAGCAACTTTTTGAAACTGAATTCGTGGCATTAAGATACTTTAAAGATAGTATTTTTCAAAACTCTAAATAGTTTTCTTAAAATTTTGGAAAAACTATCCAAAATTTGAAAAAAAAATAACTCAGAAATTATCTTTTTTTAAACCAAACTTTATGAAATTTTTAACATAGGCAATAACATAAAAAATATTTAAGTATGAAAAATTTATTTTTAGTAAAATTTCCTTTTTCTTTTTCTTTATTTATTTAATAAAAAAAAGGTAAAGAAAGTAAACAAATGATAATATCAATGGTGTATTTTTTAGCCCGTTGTTCGTGACGATAAGCTAAGAGATCAGTGATAATTGCACAGAATAATATTATTCTGTGATAATAGGCTGGCGTTGTCTAAATGATAACGTAGATTTCTGCAATCTGCATATCGGAAAATAATAGCTGAAAACAATGAAACACAATGCATTTTAAATAATTGTTTAGGTAATATTCTTATTATTTAACAGCTTTAGTAACTTTTACGTATGTTTAGAGGACTTCAATACGTGATCGTGTTTCTGTCGAGCACAGGTTAGTCGTACTCGTCTCGTTCTCCCATCATTAAGCGATGAACAACTACATCGAATTAGAGATTAGTGGAGATTTCCGCGACGAAGAGTTCCTCCAAATGGACAGCCTCAAAATGAAAACAGTTTGGTGGCCGTCTTGATCATTATAATCCGTAAGAAAATACAATTTTTAATACCTATAATATTGGTTAGGTAAATGCCAATACTTCAATCTAAAACAAATCTCGATTTGCTGTAAAAAATAACGGAACGATTCTAGATTAGCTCCCAAGTGAATTTTTATTTTTAAATACGTGAATTATCACTATTATTTTATGAGATTTAAAAAAAAACTACGGAAATATTTTTTTTTTTTTATTAAATATTATTTTTATGTGGAGGTTTCCACAGTTTTATTGTGACAGTATAAAGATATCTACAGCACAATCATATTGACATTACAATATTTTTTGATCATAGCGACTACTTGCAATTTAAGCAGTTGTCCACTAAAATGGAAATTACTTGTGATACAAATTGTCTTCGTTCATAATTTATTATTTAATGTTAAAATACCTTTTAATCTATATCTTTAAAGAGTTATAGCTAGATTATGAGTAATGGACTCGATGCGAGTAGTGTAGTATGTTATTACATAATTCGTGAAAAATACGAATTTTTACGGATTATAACTTTGTAATTAAGTTTCTCCTACGAATTCTAATTGAACCATATTTTTTGTCATGAATAACTAGGTACATAAGACCTACTTGAAAAAAAATGGAAAATTGCTTGAGAGCTTAACAAAAATTACGCCAATACCTAATTCAATTACCTAATTGATCAATATTTATTTAATAAAATATAATCATTTAAAATTTAATAATTTGTTATTAATCTTTGTTTAATTTCAAAATTATTTTTTTATTATTTTTATTTTCCTTAATTAAAATATTGAGGTAAAATAATTTTCTCATTCGTACCTATGTGGTATAGAAATACTCAAATATGCATAAAGTAATACCAAGGGTAATACCTAAATTTTTTTCTAAATGGATATAATATTCATGAATATATTATAATTAATAGATAGGTTATGTAAAATTAATAGGTTTCAACTCTAGCTATCTAAATTCATAATGTTTAATTTATTTAAAACAACAAAAAATTACTGAAACATGGTTAAAAATATTATTTAGTAAATTTCCTGATCAGTATATTAACTCAGATGTATGGCAACCATAACATAGATGATCATTAAGTTATATTTGACCAAAGACACTAATTTTCATAATCTGCTTTGTTTAAATTCTATACCTAACTAATAATAATTACTGCTATTTTTTGATTAGACCATCATTAAACATAATTTTTTATTATCATTTTAGTATACATATATTTCGTATATGACAATGTATTGAATAGCAAAATCATGATGTAGGCACTATGTTATGATTGTAATTTTTACACACATAGTTATCATTCTGTTCTATTCATTATAGCTTATATACCTACTCAAAAGAGCTTTAGTAAACAATATATGTGGAAATAATTAATCCACTATACTAACACATTTTTATGGAATAATATTGCAATTGATTAACATAGCAAAAAAATAACAAAGCAAACTTATGAAATTCATTGAATTATCCTCCTAAGTTTCAACCTACCTACCTTTGTATAGTAAATGTGTAAAATATTATTTAATAAAATTTAAGATAATGAAGTTTTCAGTAATGTGACAGGTACATTTTCTTTATTATGTGCTTAATTACATTGTTTTAATCCAATCAAAATTTTCGTAATATTTTTTTGCATTGTTTAAATATGGTTAGGTAATCTTTTTTAACTAATATATATTTATATTTATTGCATATTACTATTGAAATATGCTACTCAGTCACATTGTAATTTTTTTTCTTACTTTATCTAACAATACAGTTATTGATGATGGGCATATTTTTTTAAGATAATAGTTTAATAGTCGTAACCATTCAGTTTTTTTATTCATAATTGATGAAATATATTGGTTAGACTAATAATGAATTTCGCAAAAACTTGAAATTAATTTAATTAATGAAAATAATTTTTTCGGGAAAAATTTAAAAAAAATTCTATAGAAAGTGTTGCTTTTATGCAAATAAAATAAATTTCTAATAGCTGATAGAGACACAGTAACAGTACAAGGTATTCAGTAAAAAAATATATACATTATGTACTACTTCGAAAAAACTTGGAATACATTTTTAATAAATACTAATGCCAATATGTAATAATCAGTAATTCATAATACAAATCACCATTACTGTCTTTTATGTTCATTAAATCTTCAATAGTCTGACATACTTGATTATCATAAGCTTCAATTGTTTCATAGGTACACCTTTTTAGGGTATAACTAGATGTTCATTGTACCTAGAATAATTTATAATACTTATTATTTGATTTAAATATAGCTATATAAATTTATCACGTATTTTTAAACCATGACATACTAAATATGTTTAAAAAAAATCTACAAACATAATCATTTATATTACCAATGGCACTGAAAAAATCTCGAAAATCGTAAATCAATTTTTTTTTTTTATGTAACTGTTGAAAGTTAGCATTTTGACAGAATTTTGTAGGTTTATATAAAATTACACACTTCAATGCATATAAAAAATAATTGGTTCAGTTGATTTTTATAAAACTTGACACAAATGAGAAATTAAATTGCGAATATTTTGGAGGGGTACAATAATAAGTATTATTGCATATTATGATAGAAATTTGCTATTCAATCAAATTGCTATTATTATTATTTTTTTAATTTATTTAATATAAGGTAGGTACAGTTATTGATATACTAATTATTTTAAATTAAATTTTATTTATCTCTTTTTGGTAGATGCTTTTCTGAGAAAATATTTAAATACACATTTTTCTGTTTTTGATTGATGAAATTCATGGCTATTGGTTATACCACAGAGTATACTCTGTGGTTATACTTATAATACATTTTGTAAAAATATGAAATTGATATTCATGAAAATTAATATTTCAGGCAAAATGAAAATGAAAATGATACAGAAAATGTTGCTTTTGTGCAAATAAAATACATTTCTAATAGCTGACGGTAACATTGATGATACAAGATATTCAATGATAAATGGTTGTATTTTCCAATTTACTTTTACAATAACCGTAATTAATAATTTATCATTTTTAGGGTTTAAATCTACAAAAGAGAAGTGCAAAGTTATAACTTCAATATCAGCAATCAATTCAACAGTTCAACCAGATACAGGATGAAGGTTGAACACAAATTTTTACAATTCACATTATGAGCAAAATGTATGAATATTGATATACTAGGCAATTTGCAACTAAATACTTACATGTTATGCATGTAAGGGATTTTAATATACACTTAATAAATTTATATTATTAAATTAGGGGGCTCTTTATCTTGGAACAATACATTTTTTAGTTAGTAAAATATTTATTTATTTCTCACTTCAAATACATTAAAAATAAAAAATTTTACTAATATTTATCTCATTTCAACTATTTACATTTTATGTGCTTTTATTAAATTGTAACAAGAATTAAAAAGGATAATATCATCAAACCTGTTAATCTTTTACTCTGATCTAGTATCTACAGTACATGGAAAAAGGCAAATAGATGCTATTTACACAGATCTTAGGAAAGCTTTTGATTGTGTTAATCATTATGTATTAATATCGATATTAGCATATCTGGGGGTAACTCATCAAATGTTAACTTGGTTTAAGTCTTACCTCACTAAAAGAAAACAACAAATTAAAATAAAAAATCCTATATCAAACATAACTAATGTCACTTCAAGAGTACCACAGGGCTGTCATTTATCCCCAATTTTATTTAATATATATTTATTAATAATCTTCAGTACATATTCTCAAATTGTAAATTTCTGTCATTTGCAGATGATTTAAAATTATACGTATCAATTAATTCAATCGATGATTGTAATAAATTACAAAATTACCTAATGAAATTTGAAAATTGGTGCCAAAAAAATTCATTACATATAAATATTTCAAAATGTTCTCAAATAACCTTCACTAAAAGTAAAAATCCCATAACATTTAATTACATTATTGGAAACAAAAAACTAAATATTAGGACACTTATAAAAGACCTAGGTATAATTTTATCTAGTCACCTAAAGTTTAATGAACATATTACACTCGTGTGCAATAAATCATTGAGTATTTTTGGATTTTTAAAACGAAATTGTAGTGAATTTAATGATACAAATTGTTTGATAACATAAGTTATAAAAACAATTAAAACATTAGTTTGTTCACTAATTGAATACGGTTCAATTATATGAAGTCCTTACCAAACTGGTCTTGTTGCTCGTTTCGAGATGATATAAAAACGCTTTCTTCGTATGATGTGCAATAAACTTAAAAAAACTAATACCCCATTAATCGAATTAGCTAAAGAACTCAACCTTCAATCCCTAGCGTGTAGGTGGTTTAATAATGATATTTTTTTTCTTTATAAACTGTTGAATAACAAAATTGATTGTCCTGAGTTCTTAGAAAAAATTCCACTAAATGTACCACTTCATACTCTCCGCTCTACTATTACATTTTATATATAACCAAAAAAACAAAACTATATTCATTATGCTCCCATGAATAGAATTCTCTTAAATGGTAATTTCATTAAAAACTTTTGACTTTTTTTTGATACACCAAGCAAGTTAAATAATGTTCTAAGCAATCACTTATTGTAATTATATATTTTAATACTTATAGCTTAATTATGTCTTAATTTAATATATAATTATTTGAGATTATTATCTAAATTTCTTATTTATGTTATCTGTACTTACTATTTACTCTATATGATATCTGTACTCTTTGCCCTAAAGGGCGTTATAATTTATTGTAAATTTTGCTCTTTACAATAAATAATTATTATTATCATTGTTTGTATTCACCAAATAATTCTTTGAGTATTTATGACAATAGTAATTATTATTTATTTAAATATTGTAATCATGCTTAAAGGAGTAACAAATTTCTATATGTTTTAAGTTATCATGTACATTGGATCAAATTAAGTTTACAGAAAAAAGGAATGTAGTATTTTCTTAAAAAAATGTTATCATATGGACTGTTTGCTGTGAAACTAAAGGTTGCATACATAAATTTAGCAACAAAAACCTAATATAGATTTTATTGTTTAATCGACTATTATTTAAATCTACTATAGATGTATTTGTTTTAATTAGCATTTTTTTCTTTTCTCATTCTTTTATTAAGTAAACAAATATATTCTTGAACTCTAATTGTCATTAACTATTCTTCTGAATATGAAATTAAAAATATTTAAAATGCTGTTAAAAAATGGTAAACATTAATATTAAAGAATATTCCAAAAAATTAAATGTAAATATAAAAAAAAATCTCATCATTACATTTTGAAATATTTTAATATAATTTATGTGAAATTATTTAGTAAATTTGAAAATCATAATTTAATATCTTTTATTATTCATTGTATGAAACTTAAAATTTAAAACAACAAAACAGATAAGTTAAATGAAATATATATAATTTTTTAAACTACTTAGGCTGGCTTAACTAAAAATATTTGCAATTTATAACTAACATTAGAGCAATTCAATTTTTGTCATAGACAGGGGGAGGTCCGCCCTGAATGTCCCTGGTTTCAAATAGAAATATAGTACTTATTCGATTTTGAACCAACTTCTTTATATTAACTTTTAAATAGTTATTTTCGTCAATTGTTCAGTAGATAACACCTATGGCAGTAGTAGTAGTAATAATAATAATAGTTTATAATTATGTTTTATTTATGTATTAATTTATTAATTTTTTTTGTTTTATTGAACATATACACTTTGTTGTGACATAGTTAAAGTTTTAAAATAATACTACCCAATTTGAAGATTTATATACATTTTTGCAGATAAGTTTATAAGTAACATTTCATAAGGTAAAGGTTGTTAATTTTTTTTTCTTAAATATGTTATAATTTGTATTAAATTAATTAATTATATTTTATTATTTACTAAATATTCACATTTGAATATTGTTTTAAATTTTATTGTAAGAAAAAATAGTTTTTATTACTAAAAAGCAACCAAACCATATTTATACATAAATCAAAAAATATCTAACCAACTACACAAGTATTACAATAATTGTGAATATTAATCATATTATTATAAAAATATTAGTAAGTGTTGTTCAAGAAAACACTTACGATAAAACAAATACATTATAATAAACAATTATTCTTTTAAAATAATGTCATGTAACTACTTGTAAAACATATAATTCCTCCTAAACAAGAATTTGTATAAGATAGGATAGATGTTTTTTGCATAACGCCAATCAATTATAATATTTAAAAGAACAGGACATACATCGCGACAAAAAATTCTTCACACCTCGGATGTGAAGCTTTTGGTTAGTGTATTTAATTTTAAGGAAATGATAAATCATTTCTTCAATAAAACAATTCTGGGCAAAAACATCAAATACAATAAATAATAATAATTGCTGATAAGGATATATTTAACAAAATGTTATTTAATTATGTTGGGTATTTGATATTTGTGTACGTGTGCGTGTGTGTGGATGCGCATATGTGTATAAGGTAATGAATGTCATAAAAAAATTAAGGAATTCAATAAAAATTTAAAAAATCTATTTTTATAAATTAATAAATCCTCAACCTCTCAGTAATTAGTGTATTTTTCATTTTTGGTACATTTAAAGGAACCCCTGGGTTTTGAGCTATTCATAGAATTAACTTTTTTTCCCATAAATACATCGAATAAAATTCATTAAAATTTTTCAAATGCCCAGTTATAGTCTAATATTATATATTAGTTACAAAATAAACCATATTTTATTTTTATTTATTGTATTTAATATTTATATTAATTTTCCAGTATTTTTGTGGTTTTTTTTTCAATAATATGTATATTGTATATGGTTTTTATTGCAATCATGTTTTTAAACAAATTATTGCAACTTATCAATACACCATAGATCTGAAATTAAGGTTATCAGTCCGTTTATTAATGAGACTATTAAATTTTCAAACATTTTGAGATTTAATCAACACAAGAATACAAACAATATCTTTGAAAAGTGAATAGCAATAATAGATATAATTACAATATAGTTATATAACTAAATGTATATAAGATAAAAATAAACAGCTATAATTAGGAATAAAATATAAATTTTACAGAAATTTATGTATAGACGTATTTTTCAAAATCCATAAATTATGGTAATAATCCATATTAACTTCTTAATATCTGATCATTTTGTTCAGTTACATAACTGAACAAAATCATCAGATAAGTTCACTTGGGCTGGGTTGCATAAACGTTCTGTAGTGATTTACAGAGCCGTTATCGCACTGTTAACCGCTAATGGTTCTGTAAATAAAAGTGGGTGTTGCTTGAACCCTAACAATTTTTTTATGTTTAAATGTGGGTCCCATAATCAAAAGTAAAAATATCCCATTAAATATAAGAAAAATAATCAAAAAAAAGAAAGCTGGATATACTTTGCACCACGGATATTCTTCGCTCCTCGGGTCAGATACTCTTGATGGAAATATGAAATTTTAAACAAACGAAAACCATTTTTCAATAAGATGATTCTGAACGAATGACGTTAATAATATAAAAATTATAATAGTCATCACTTTCAATACACTCGCCAAGAGTATTTAACCCGAAGAGCGATGGATATCTGTGGTGCGAAGTATGTCCGGCTTTCTTGTCTATATTTTACTTTACTAAATTTTCTTGTGCCAAAATATTTATCCTATTATTATCTATCTATATTTAAATTTTCATGAATTTTGATTCAATTTAAAAATTGATGGTTTTTGAGTCGTTTTTGTCAAATTTTGGCTAGTTTTTCAAAAAAAAAAAAAAAAAAATTGAAGAATTGAAAAATTCAAAAAATTACCAACTAGAGGCAAATCCGGTTTCAAAAAGTTTGAAACCTTTGGACCATTATATGTCATTACGAAAAAGTTTTCACAGAAAAATAATAAAATAAACATCATTGTAAAAGCACTATCTTTAAAATTGGGACCTATATATAATATATATATAAATCTCCTCGGTTCCCGAGTCGTTTTTGTCAAATTTTAGGTAGTTTTTTCCAAAAAAAAATTGAAGAATTGAGAAATTTAAAAAATAACCTCACTAAAGTACAATCTAGAGGCAAATCCGGTTTCAAAATGTTATTGATCGAAACTTTTGAACAAGTATTTTTCTACGAAAAGTAGACACAGAAAAAAAAAATAAACATCATTGTAAAAACACTAGCTTCTTCACTTCGCTCAGAATCTAAAATTAATAAATGACTTTGCAGTTATGAAATGTGGAAAAAAACTTTTTAAAATGAAATTTATTGTTTAATACTTATGTTGAGTTTGTCTTTTGTAATTTAAGTTTTTATAAAATATTCTGTTGAAATTGAGGAAAACAAACATACCTATTTAATTTTGTCTAATAAATTGTTTATTTTATAATTAACTTGTTTACTAATGTAGGGTTAAACAAAAGTTTAAAAATGTGATAAATATATCATTAAAAGTTATAAAAATATTATAAATAAACCTGTAATTATTAATCGCATTAAGGCCTTCCAAAGGTTAGTTACAGCACTGCACCCATAGTTTTACACAATCATTAAACCATAATGAATTAGTAAATTACAGCGCCGGTAACATTTACAGACTGATCTTTATGCAACCCACCCTTAATAAATAAAATTTAAAAAATCTCACTGCCCTCATTGAAAATTTTGACTTGTGGGTAAATAGAAACTTTGAAAATCAAATTAAACAATAAGAAAAATTATTCTTAAGAGAATTAATAATAGTTCACAAATTAGTATGAACAAATATTAAATTTGAACAATACTTAATTAGTTAATAATTTAAGTAAAATATTAATACAATTTTTTTAAATTTAACTTAGTACTATGTAATAATAGATACTATAGACAACTTATTAAGTAGGTACCTAACTAAGTTATTTATACAACACAATTTGTTGGGGTCTTCAGAACTTATTTTGTTTCAATTTTATTGAAATAAATAATATTCTTATATCATAAATTTAAGTTTAACTTTTAATTAACTTACATCTGAATTAACATTCAGCAATCAAATTATTAATTGCGAAATGAGTAAGAGAGAAGAATTCTAAATTAAAACCAAATGTTTAAGAACATTTTTATATTTGAAGTGAATAAAAATTATTAGTTTACCAAAGGCCAATAAATACTAGTTATATTGAATTGAGTATAGAAAGAGTATAGACATGCAACAAAGTTCAGAGTAAGAAGAATATCCAAGTATAATTTAATCATTATTTGTTTTTGATTAATATTATTATCATGCTACTCAAATGAGGGGTGAATTATTAATATGAATAGAGATGTTGTCTATATGAAGACCCCTATGAAACAAATTATAAACATTTGTCACTAACATGAAGTTGCTTTTTGACTGTTTAACCTGATATTAGAAAGTCGTTCACAGCAATGAATGTGTGCATCATACCAATCTGATTCCTGTTGAAAAAAGAAAAATATTATTCAATAATTAATCTACTTATTAAGAGTAGGTACTCATTAAAGTTGCTATCTTTTTCATTAAAATTGATATTTAACCAGCTCTTTCTTATTGTCCAACAGACAATGTTCATATAAAACATAAACCATTTAAAAATACCATGGGTTTTGTTCATAACAAAGTCAGTCAATTGGAAAAATATAAAGATCTCGATTATAAAGTTAAATTACAATTGTCAAATATTTTGAGATAGTCAAATCAACATCTGATATAAAAAAAATTTCATATTGATTTAAATTAAATAATAATTGAATAAAATTAAGTATAAGATATGAACGTATTGAATGAGAACCAAACTTATAACAAATATTTTACCTGACAATTAATGGAACAATAATTCACTGATCTACATATACTGCACAGGATTGTTGGTTGATTTTCACAGTGTCTTGCAAAACACTGAAAACATTCAAATAATTTTAAAACTCTTGTTCATTAACTACATTAGGCATAAAAGACACATAAAATAAAATAATTATTACTATTCATCATAATATTATAAGTTGATAAGATAATGGTGGTATTATGTAATATATAATGGTGTAGTATAGTATTTTCTAAATTATTGTGGTCTGCGGACCCCTAAGCGTCTGTAAATATAAATTGGAATCAAGCTAATCACGTATGGTATTGTTGTATATTATGCATTCAGGAAATGAATCTGAGCAGAACTCAGTGATCAAAGACCTAGACAGGATTTTATTTCGAAGGGGTTCTAATTAAAAAAAGCAGGACATATAATGTACCATTGGTATTCTTTACTCTTCGTGTGGAATACTCTTGATGGGCGAGTTGTTTTAAAGAAACTATAATAAATCATTTCTTCTATTATGCAATATTAAGCGTAGCAATAGTTAATTATTTTTTAGGCTAGTAAAAATAATTTAAATCTAATAAGATTATAGTGGTATTATACAGTGTTTAAAATTGTTATTAACAAACAATCACAATAATTTAATAATTTTTCTACATTATTTACATTTTTACATAGTTTTCTAGATTATAATTAGTTTTTATTTATATTTGTTAAAAATTTTCTGTTAATAAAAATAATTAGTGGTACAGCTCAAATTTTGTTTTTGAATTGGGTGATAAATTGGCACATTGAAAAAAATCCTATTTACCATCCCTGCACTATGACTAATGCATGTATTATGGCACGTTTATTAATTAAATATCTTACATAAAAAAATAAATATTAGAATCGATTCACACATTCTTGAGAAATAGGGATTGAAATGTATAAATAGGAATTTGAAATGTAGATATGTAATAAGTGTAATTATTTTTAGTAGTTTAGATGACTAAATAACTAAAATTGATTTCATGATAATATTTATGTCAAGTATTTATCACAAGACCAAAGTTTTAAAAAAAATTTTTTCTTTCAAAATTTGTAAACTTTTTAATTATTTGTTCATTAAAAAAAAAAAAATTGCACTAAAATATTCACAATGTTATTCTTTATCTTTTAAATATGTTCAAGTGTGTAATTATGTAAATCTCTTTCTTATGTGCCACCTAGGTGTGAATTCCAATGTGAGAAGCTACTGAAATTTTTGGACAAGTATTTACAAACGAAAGTGTCACAGATGGGAAAAATAAAAAGAAACGTCATTGAAAAATCACTATTTTCTTTCCTCTTTTTAGAGTCTAAATCAAGGAATCTCAACATGAAGGGCACGTCCCATTAGGAAGGCGTGACAAAATTTCAGGGGAGATGTAAAAATATTTTAAGACAATAAAGCATGGAAATGTTGTTTCAAATTATTTATAGTTTATTTTGCATTATTTTTATTTGTAGATAGTTATATAACTATAGGGCATTATTGGGTAACAATGGCTAAATTCAATAATTTAGAGAATATTATTAGGTTATTTTATTCAAATTAATAAGTAGTCATGGAATATTTGTATAATATATACATCGTATTAAATATAATTCAATTGTATAGCTGGAGGGAGGCGTGACTTCATATAATACCATCAAAAGGGGCATGGACATAGGCGCAACTAGGTGGGGGCTCAGCCCCCTCAAAATCACTCATAGCCCCCCTAGATTTTTTGAAAATTGCCAAAGGTTTAATGTATTATGCGGGGGCTAAATCAATAAATAATCATTTTAGCCCCCTCCCCAAGTATTTTGTCCTAGTTGCGCTTATGGGCATGGACCACAGTAAGTTGAGAACTTCTGACTTAAATGGTTAAAATTATACATACTATGGAAGAATTTATTTCTGATGGTTCCATCACTTCTGTAACTTGGGTAGTCACCACATTATTCTGGATTGTATTTATGACTCGTATTGGATTCACATTTGATGATCTAATTACAGTATATTTTTTATTTCCAATATAAATACTGTTTGCTTCAGCAGGTCTTGTTGCAGTAGAAGTAGTAGTAGTAGTTGTACATTTTACGCTCTCAAGTGTAGGTTTCAAAGTTATAAAGATAGATTTAGTTTTTGAAATACCGTTCAAAATATTAGGTGAAGATGCAATAATTTTTTTAGGTACTACAAGGTTAGGCACAGTATCTATATTAGAAACTTTTGGTATAGAATCGGAGAAAGATTCGTAGGAAGAATTGACGTCTTGGCTTCCTTTTATATTTTCTTGAGTAGTAGGAGAATTCGTTTTAAACCCAAAATCTGCTGCAGGCATGGGTCTGAAAATGAAACAATACAACTATTAACAGATATAATAATTTAATTTATAGCTGAACTACAATTATTACTAAACTAGATAATGAAATGTATTCAAACTATAGTAAATATTAATAATATTTATACATTATGTACTGTTTAATTACAATCTATGAAAATATTTATTTATAAGATACTAAGAATTTTTCACAAAAAGTTGTTACTTGAATCGAATAGTCTGTCCAGCAAGAGAATGCACTGCAGAATGCCCATCTGCACCAACTTTTTCTTTCAAGCAGCCCTGTGTTTCAGCTTGTACCCATTGTTGAACCGAATCACCATTTTCCATGAAACTTTGAGTAGCAGGCGCTGGAGTTTTTGAATTTACAACTTCCTTTACTATTGTTGAAGAAGGTATATTCGAATAACTTTTAAATATTGAGTTGATAATGCACTGATCTGCAGCGTTATCTATTAATAATGCCAGATTATCATTAGAATCACTAGTAACAGCGTTAATTACTAATTGAAAGTATGCTTGACTGTTTACTGACGACACGAAAAATAGTGCCATGCGTTCAATAATTCCGGGATCACTATCTCGAGCATCTTCAATTAAACTTATTAAATCAATACAATCAGGGCGGAATGTCTTTGACCTGAACATTTCATAGATTTTAGCATGATTAAATTCACTATTCAGTAAGCTATTCCATAATAAGAGAACTAAACTTTTGAAAACACCACCCTTTTTTAATTCTGGCTGATCTACAATTCTGAAAATATTTAATACACCCAAAAAAAAAATTTGAAATGCATGTTCAAATTCAAAAACGGCAATATTTGTTATGACTAGTAAAAAATATTTTTTCAACGCAGATTCCAGAATTTTTTTACGTTTCAAATGTATTCTATTAGCGTCACATTGTTCTTTAAGTTTTTCAGCCTCAGTATTATTTTTAAATGACTCTTCTATTCTTTCTTTATGGTGTTTATTGGAAATAAAAATTATATGCAAAATATTCGCAATAATGACAGTGTAATCTTGTGCGGTCTTGCTAAAATATTTTTGATACAGACTTTCGACTTCACACAATGATAATTGTTTTGTAGTGTTAACTGAATGTGTATCTAGACTTACTGGAATAATGCTTTTTGATTTAATTTCAACTCTCTTAGTGGTTTTGGATATACAGGCATTATTAAAATGTTCAAACAAGTGGGGTTTAATAATTTTCATCATATTTATAGCAGAAATTTTTCCAACTTTAGAACCAACTGATGATGTAAGAACCTCTACAGGAGGTTCATTACTAAAATCCGTATGTTCATCTATACTTTCAATAGTGATTGCTGTGTCCATATCATTGTTATCATCATTCTTATTCTTATAGTATTCCTTGGTATCACTTTTCTTTAAATTTATTTTACTGCTTTCTTCGTTGTTAGTTATAGTCGTTTTTAACTGCGAGTTGAAAGTGTTAAATTTCCCATCTCTGGAATACACTGATTTCAGAACAGTTTTATCTTTTTCATCACTTAACTTTTGTTTTTTATTAGGTAATTCACATTTGTTTTTTGGGCGTAAGTATTTATTATTTTCAACTCTGAAATAATTCAAATAAATTAATTATTTTACTGAAATCAATACAATAACACATATTATTGTAAATTGTATTTATTATTTTCATATCAACTATTTATCACTATATTTTTTCTAGTTAAACTCCACACATGGCATCAAAATAAAAAATTTAATATTTTATATTAAACTCTTTATGATCCTACGCAGTAAGTGAATGTCTACTACCTACTTGATCACATGAGATAAATTTAAGACTCTAGGTGTGTGGTACTACTTAACATACTTTCAAATTAAACTATGTAAATCTTAATTACCACTGCCTAGCTTTGTAACTTATTAACCTGAGAACTAAAGTGCTATCAAGAATTGGGGTTGTACTTATTTTCAAAGTTAAGGGCTTCTGAAGAAAAAAGATTTTTCCGAGTTTGTAGTATACCTATAAAAAAATCACTTTCCTATTACTACTTTTTTTAGTAATTGTAACTTCGTTATGTCTCACACTAATTTTACTAAAGAATAAGCAACTTTTCTATGCCCGACTAATCCTACCTTAGTGGTGCAAAGGCTTTCCACTGAAGGCCTAATAAATTATCGGATTTCGCAACAATTTGTTGGCCGCAAAATGACACAATTGAAGAAACATATGAAATCCAATGCATGCAAGAAGTAAGAGTAAAAAAGCAGATCAAGATACTAAGTATAGTAATTGCTAAGACTTAGAGTTGAAATATATGTCGGAAGAAATTATGCTAACTGGTGAATGCCATTCAACTCTAAGGTCATTCAGTCAACCAAAATGAGTTAGAAATGTTGATAAATGCTATACTGTGAAACAAAACAAAGTGCCTAGCACGATGGAGGTATCAGATATAGTACACGTATAAAATGACAATCTTAAAGAGATTTGCTGATGTTGCGAGCGTTTTCAACAAAGTATCTTTTTAAAGTAGCCAGATAAAGACTTAACTTCATTAGGAAACCAGATAGACTCTTAGAATAACCTTAGTTTTGCTGGCCTCCAAGCATGATAAACATGATTAGTAAGGTGTTTGAGCGAGTTCATAGTGAAGGATTGTTAGAGGATTTTATTTTAAAACCAACCCAGATGGACATTTGGAAAACTAATATGGGTTTTGAAGAAGTCGATCGGCGATCTTAACCCCAAACATTTTATGAAGAAGTCCAGATTCACAACATTTGCAAATTATATTGTATTAATAACTGATCAAAATACTGATATTTTAGAAATGGCCGATGGACATTGCACTTTGCCTAGTTAGTGGCTGGATGAAATTAAATGCCTTGGTGATATCAGTGCGCAAGACAGTGACAATTATGTTAACAACTAAGCGACGTCCATAATTTGAGAATCAACATAGGTACACTTATTATCTAAATACTTGGCTTTAAAAAGAAGCACATACAAATGAACACATACAATGTCAGCTATTTTCTGTTGATTATGAATTTTTTAGACTCAAGACCAAGTAAAATGAAGTTGCTTGTATCTGTAATGCACAGCTAGCTATTATATATATTATAAAGTATAGTGTTTCAAAATCATAAACACTTATTGATTGGTCTATATAATGATATAGCCCCAGAAGCGAAAGGGAAATTGCACATGTTGTAGACATATAGATGAACTAAGTATTTTGCTAAATGTCTAGACTAATAGTCAGAAAATTAAATAGTTTTAATATTTTATAAATGTTTTAATTATTTTTTTTAAATATTCATAATCTAACAAATGCCCTCAAATAATAACATATAACAAGTAAGAGTAAATACTAACTAAAGCTTACAACAATAAATTTTAATAAAACTTTAATATTTTTTATTTTCGTACTACCATAGGTATACATAATAAAGTTCCATTTACATCATAATTACCTGACTTAAAATAAGCATTTAGTTAACACCGAGGCATTTATGGTTTAATTGTTTTTTGCTAGGTATTTTTCATAAAAATGATTTATAATATGTAAAATACATAATATGTAAAATATTTATACCCTTGTTTCTTTAGGTATTACTGTTTTCAAAGATAAAATATAAATAATTGCAGTAATAACTAGTTTTATTAAAATTAGATTTTTTTGTCATAATTTGTTCTTATTGTTACATGTTATTGTTCGTTGGATTATGAGTATTTTATTTTGAAATTATTTGTAATAAAATTAGAATAAAAATAAACAACTAATAGGAGAATAAAGTAAATGAAACTGAAAAATACTATATTAAAGTTTCAATTTTATTATTTGCCTAACTTGAAATAGGCATTTATTTAAAAACGCTTAGGCAAATAATAAAATTGCATGAAAATTAAATTCTTTGAACATTTGCCTTGGCATTTAGTAAAGTGCCTGATTTGACTATATGCTATGACACATACACAACAGTATTTAATGTAATGATTCAGGAAATGGCAGCAATAGTTCCAGAGTAACTGATGGTGCCGGTTGGTGTGAGCGTCAACGACTGTTGGGAAGCAAGACTGAAAATACTTAGAAACATTAGGGACAAAAATTTCTGAAGTTAGTGGCCTCATGTTTAAGATGACAAAAAAACTTATAGGGGTGCCACAAATATTTTATGTTTATAACAGTTCATAATTGACTAAATTTTATGCAAAAAGTGAAAAAAAGTTAAATTAAAATTATTAACTATTTAAAGTTTAAGCACCACCTAAAAATTCTGGATATGCCTCTGAAGTAGTTAATACTCCTTAAATATATATACTTGGTTACTCACAATTTATACTCAGCTAATTCTTCTGGTGTCCATGCAATTAAGTCAACTACAGGATTAAAAAACAATAGTTTATTAAACTGTGAATCAATGTAGCGCTTAGTTTTCACTTTAGAACTGAAACAAAAATATAAATCAAACAAAAAAAAATAATTAAATGTATATTTTAAATATAATTAATGCACACAGAGAAAGTAAGTATGCAAGTAGGTTAAATAATAATTTAAACTGTGGATCTTAATACTAAATGTAAAAAATATTACGAGTTATGAAAAATATTAAGTTAAAAATATTATATTATTATTATATTATGAAAAATATGTTGAATGATCTACTGTTGTTTTAGAAAACAAAAAATTTTACTAGTTACCTTTTATAATAGCAATATAAGGGTAATAAAATAAACAAATTGAGATATAATGTGATTAAAAGTGGCATCTAGTAAGTTGTTTAAAACTTGGTAATTAATTAAGGTACAATGGTATAGTTATGGAAAAAATTAAAGTAGTAGTAGTAGTAATAAGGTTATTAAAAGAAGTATCATTAATATACCCTCATTAACACATTATCTAGAATCAAATTCTGATTCAAAGAGTTGCTGGTAGAACCAAGAGACAAAATATTTATATAATTGAAACTTACAAAAAAACAAAAAATATCCAGTATTTTTTTAAAGTTTTACATTTAACTCAAATAGGTCAGTAATATTTAAATTTATATAAGTGAAGTATGAGCGTGATTATTTCTAGTGGTGGTGAGTATTTCACGTTCATATTACTTTTGGAATTATGGCTACATAACTAAAATTGATACATTGACATTTATTTCAGTGTTTAAAATAAATTTGTCTGTAGGTACTTTTTCCTATTTTTTTTTTTAATCAAATCCTTTTAAAATGTTAACTATTTATCATTAAAAAATTATATTACACCAAAATATTTGCAATATAATTTACTACCTAGGTACCCAGTTCATATAGATCAGCTCGACTAATTTTCTTTTGTGTGCATTAATCAAGTGTATAATTTAATGTAAAACTATTGAATTTCATCAAAATGCTAATTTTAAACGGTTATAAAAAAAAGTTGTCTAAAATACAAATAAATATCATTGTAAAACCATAAACTTCTTTGCTCCACTCAGAATTTAAAATAATGTATTTTTACCTAATATGCAGGTCTCACATACAGGACTGGATTAAAGTCATTGTTTGAGGAGAGCTGTTACACCGAGGCTGTTTATTTACTAATATTTTTGCCTGATTTTTGATTATATACTTTAAATATTAAAAATTGACAAAATAATCTTTACCTACATTTATTAGTTCATGAATACAAAATATTGGTGTTATATTAAGCAATTAAAATGTTCTAATTTTCATATTTATTAGTGATTGATCATTGTCCACTGATTAAAAATCTATTTAGAGTTTTTCCCCAACAAATTTTCTAATAAATTCTTCAAACTTCAAGAGCATGATTTTGATGATTTTGTGCTTATAAATATTTTTGTGGATTCTTTGTTTGGATTTGTTTTCAAAAATACATGATTATGAAATGATATCTAATTAAACAGAAATCAATTAAACAAAATATACATAAATATATATATGTATTAGAAATTAGGTAAAATAAAAATATTTTTAAAAAGACTGACATACTTCACACCTCGGATATTCTTCGCTCTTCGGGTGAGATACTCTTTGTGGGCGTGTAGAATTTTAAAGAAACGATAAATCATTTTTTTAATAAAATGATTCTGAACGAAGGTAGTTAATAATATGGTTGCATACTGCACACAGATATACTATGGTCAAATAAATGTATAAATAAATATTTTGAACCTAGGTTTAAATTTCTTAGAAAAGCAAAATGATGTCCAATGCAAACGAATGATAAATGCACGTTGAACGTGCGAGTTAACATGACATACGATGTTCAATTATTATTACACA
Organism: Stegophylla sp. TES_Ste_2020; assembly: GCA_025469315.1. Taxonomy (NCBI): domain Eukaryota; kingdom Metazoa; phylum Arthropoda; class Insecta; order Hemiptera; family Aphididae; genus Stegophylla; species Stegophylla sp. TES_Ste_2020. Next base: position 866 of record JAIPRM010005568.1, on the reverse strand, counting down.
AGTTATTTATTATTGAAAGTATAAAAATTATTAAACTTACCTCGTTCTTTTCATCTTCAGTGTGTAATTAAAACGACGATGGAAATAGTGTGTGAGCGCGTAGCGTGATTGATGGCGACAGTAAGAAAACCAGAGTACAATACTACAACCACACAGTTGTATCACTCTGGCATGTAATGGAGACTGTTGGGCGTTGGCAAAGGCGTCGGCGTCAGCAGTGGTTTTGAGAGAGGATGACTACGAAATACTTTCGGCACGGAGTACGACACTGTCGACGAGCGGCGGGGGAGATCGACCGCTGTTCCTTTGCCCGTCAAACGGAAGGAGGAACGCGCAAACGCGTCTGTGTTAGTTACACCGCCGTGAGATTATCAGCTGTTGATATCAACTGTGGACTGAGGAATAACTATAAAACGAATACGTCAACAATGGACAGATTTTTATAATAAACTACAATATTATATTAAAACACAATACGCGTACAATTATTATGTCTTTCGAGAAATATTTCGTAGGTTCATTACACATTATCAGCAATTGTAATGAAAACAGATGATGCACCAAATCGTCTGACCACGGATATCAACGTAAAACAATTGTATATCACATTGTTCTTTTGTCTTCATAATTGGCAATAACACATTGCGATTTTTATTTTTCTATAAATCTCTTGAATTTCGATTTTTCGGAAATATTAGGTTATATTTCTTATCAATCTTGAAAAACTGGTTCAAGTATCGGGGACATAGCACTTTTCCGAAAATGATAAGAATCTAGAAAATGATAAGAACCAACAGTCGAAAAATTACTGCCAACTGCTGCCATCAAAATGTTCATTGCAATATAAATGATAAAAATTATAAATT
>JAIPRM010005567.1:0-20297 GCA_025469315.1 Stegophylla sp. TES_Ste_2020 | reverse complement strand
AATTGAGAAATTCAAAAAATGACCTCTCTAAAGTACAATCTAGAGGCGAATCCGGTTTCAAAAAGTTATTGATCGAAACTTTTGGACAAGTATTTCTATACGAAAAGTTGTACACAGAAAAAAATAAATAAAAATAAATAAAAATTAAAATTAAAGAATAAATAATAAAAAAATAAATAATAAACATCATTGTAAAAACACTAGCTTCTTCTCTTCATTCAGAATCTTAAATTATACATCTATATTTATATCGATGTGCGTTATTATGGATATAATGAAAACAGGGATTAAAGGATAATAATACACCATGAACAGTGCTTGACTTGGGGGAGGACGTGGGAGGACGGAGTACCCCTTCTATTTTTTAAATATTTTTAGCGTACCCCTACTAATTTTTAAAAAATCACCCACAGCTACATGAGAAATTAAAATTTTGGGGGACGCTAATTTTTTTTAGAATTATTCGTCCCTCTTCTAATTTTTTTACAATTCAAGCACTGACCATGAATGATAGCATATTGCTACAGCAGTGATTTTCAAACTGGGATTCCAAGGAAGTCGTGAATGATAGTTTTGGGGGTCACCAAACGATATTGTCTTTCATTTAGAAGTGTATACATATTTACTACCTGAATGTAATTATTTTTTCGGTATGATAACATGCCAATTATCGTATAACATAATCTTATCAGTTATCTGACCATGAGTCGATCAATTGGTCAAATTTACCATTAATTTGTGAATTATTGTATATTTTATGTCATTCTTTAATTTTGTTTTATTTTTAAAAAAATATAGTTACTTAACTACTATACAGTATTTAAATAAAAAACACACAAACATATATGAACATTTTATTTAAAAGCATTAGCATGATGTTTAATATGTGAGCGATAGTTTAAATTGAAAAAATAAAAGGGTAGCATTACGAAAAAATAAAAAATTAGTGGTCGTGATTCAAAAAAGGTTGAAAACCACTGAGCAACAGCAATATGAAAGTTTTATAATTTGTAAAATTGGTGACGTCACAAGTGAGATAGGTGACTCATTATTGTTCACACGGTCGTTGGTAGGTATGTGACAACATGCATTATCTATACTCGTAATCCTAAAAACACTCACAACTCTATTGTGGTTTATCCATAAACGATCGCTGTATATCTAATACTTGTCTTGTTATTTCAACAATCAAAAAACTATTCTATTGCTACAATTCATAAATTCATTCTAATAAAATCTCTCGGTAATTTTTTGTCAAAACAAAATCGTTCACTCCATATTTCGGCAGATAATAATTCAAAACTTAATTTTTTATGATGCACTTTTTTTTGAGAGTTTTAAATTCAAAATTGGTAAGTTATTACCATAAATTTTGATATTTTCGCTGTGCTTCACAATTTTTTCTACCTACTTGATGGCACCTACTGGAAACAAAATTATGTGTATAAATTTTACCAACTGTTCAATCAATCTATAGTCTGTCGTTTAGAAACTTCTCGTCAACATTTTAATTTTAATTCGGTAACTACTTAAAATCCTGCTTTACTTACGATGTAAGATGTACAGGACCGCTGGGATACCGGAAAAATCCCGGTAGGCCCTCCTCTCTGTAGGCCTTCATTATTATTATTAATATTATCTTTATTTATCCACTATTACATTGGTCACTACTAAAAATATATAAATATACACTGGTCTCAAGACCCAACCAATATATAAAACCTCCAAATAAATTTAAAAACAATTTATAAGATAAACAAAATTAAACAATACCAAAAATAGTTTTAAGTATTAATAGATTGGTTATCTCGATTTATCAATTTTGAAGTATTTTTTCGACCGTTCACCATCCTTCATTTTCAACTTTTTTAAAAGGTAACATACATATGTAACTAGCTTATAAAATAGAAAATAATCCAATTAAGAAAATATATAAGGTTGAAAACATTTTTTGTAACAGTTTTTTGGAAGTTAGCAATTTTCTACCCAAAATGAGTGGTGAAGCATGGGTAAATTTAACTATATACTGTACATAGTATGAAAAAATATTACCAGATCATATTGAACTTAATTATTGATTATTTCAAAATTTTCAGGAGTACTACCCCATCAAATACACCACTGTATTATTTATAAATAAATATATTTTTACGCTGTAATTTTTATGTAAAAAATGTATTATTTGTGCATGGTAGAAATAATAAAAATAAATACATTTTGTACGAGGTAAATGGGAGGAAGGATGGCCTGAGGGTGCAGATTTTAATATTTTCTGAGTTTGTCCTTATTATCCTATGAACTTAATAGTAATTTTTGCATTTGGGCCCTTTTTATAAAATTTCTCGGTAACATTAATTTAGCCTATCCGCCCCTGATTATAAGGCTTTGTCGCTAACTTCGGGATATGCATATTCCATTTTAAATCATATACTTTAAGTTCTAAAGAAGAAAAATCCATTCTTATAGGGAAGAATCAATCAAATAACGGATAATCGATCCTTTTCTGTATACATACTTACGAAGTATGATCATAGATTTTCCTTGTTCGATTTCTTTTGGAACACACTTCACAAAACGATCCTTATTAAGACATTGAATGTTCTAACAGCATTTACATCGTGTCTCCCAAGGAAGGTATGCATACAGTTTGGGCTAAATTGGCACTCTATCTATATTTAAATTTTCCTTAAGTTTGAATAAAAAAAAAAAGTTTTAAAGGCGTCTTTGTAAAATTTTGAGAAATCTATTAAAGATGTCCAAAAATGACCTTTTAAAAGTATCATTTAGATGAAGCAAATTCTGATTCAAAAAACTGCTGGTCACAACTTTTGGACATGTATTTTAGATTCTGAACGAAAGTGAAGAAGCTTATGTTTTTACAATGATGTTTATTTTTTTTATTTATTTTTTTTTCCTCTGTGAACACTTTTTTGTATAGAACTACTGGTCCAAAAGTTTCGATCAGTAACTTTATAGATCCAAAATCGGATCTAGTTGGTACTTTTGAGAGGTCATTTTTCAAATTTTTCAATATTTTTTTTAATAATGCGAAAAAACTGAAAAAAATTTTTCAAAAAACGACAAAATATGTAATTACCGCAATTTCCGTAAAATTTAAAATTACTTTTTGACATAACTTCTAAAATAATGGAGCAAAAGACTTGAAATTTTCACCAACCACTAACAATAGTGACGAGAAAAATTCATAAAAATTTCAAAAAGATTTGATCAATTTTGAGTTAAGGGCAGCATTTTGAAAATTTCGGAAATATCTAACTTTTTGTTAGTTTTTATGTAATAAAATTTTTGGTTTTTGACATTAAGACTTGAAAATTTAATATTATGTCACTGACATATACGTCTACTTGACCTGAAAAAATTTCGAAAATCGTTAGTCAATTTTTTTTTTTATAACCGTTTGAAGTTAGAATTTCGACGGAAATCGTTAGTTTTTCGTAAAATTATGCCTTTGGACTGCCGCCCAAATACATTTCTAAGAACCACAACGCCTTATCAGTTGTCACATATTACACGGACCGCTTGTGTATGTATACACTATTATATGTTTATGACATGTATACATGTATATTGTATATGTATATGTTTACACTATTAAATTACATTATCTAACCTACTATTTTATATTTATATTATTTACTTCCTTCTTTATATTATTAACTTCCCTCGTTCAGAATCGTTTTATTGAAGAAATGATTTATCTTTTCTTTAAAATTCAATACACCCGTCAAAGAATCCCACCCGTCGAGCGAAGAACACCCATCGTGCGAAGTATGTCCGGCTTTTTAACGATAAAGTGTTCACAGACAAACAATTAAAATGAAAAAATAAACATTACTGTAAAAGCACTAGTTTTCAGAATTAAAATCAAGAAAAGATTTTTGAGATTTTTTAAGGTTATTGTAAATACATATGAATAAAGTTACATTACGTTGTCAGTAATATTATCAAGAACTTAAAATTTTATTAGAATAAAACAAAAATATGTGTCAAATGTATAATGTCATATGTCAAAAGACAAATTTTTTTGAAAACTTTTTCCATTCTATATAACACTATTTTTAAAATTGAGTGAAAATTTAAAATTTCTAATACAATTACAAATTTTGTAGTTAGGACTAAATTATCACTAAAATCTATTTAATGAAATTACATATTTCAATGTTTTAAATTAAATAATAGGTAACTATTCCTTATTTTTGGAAAAACTGTTAAGAATTTTAACAAATTACCACCATAAAGTATCGTCTAGATTGTCTAGAACCAATTTATATAATCTACTTATGAACAAATTTCACTACACGTAAAATGTTAAAAAAAAAAAAATAAATAATAACAGCAATAAAAAGAAAATAAACAACATTGTAAAACCACTAAATTCTTTTTCTAATATAATAATCCATTTTTTGAGTTTTGACGGTAAATTACAATTAGTTTTAAAAATTCTTCATTCATTCAATAGATAATTCTCGATTTCGAGTACAAGCAAAATCGAAATTGACTTTTGTTTGACATTAGTTGTTTGTCATTTAGCTGCTTCAGTTGATTCTGAAACCGAATGAATCACAGCTCGATTATTTTCATGACAATATTACGTAGACAGTACATAGTTAATTATATATTCAAACAATTGAGTATTTCAAATATTTTCTTCGCTCATTTTCATTACTTTTAATAATAGTTTTATTCACATGCCTAATTCAGACACTGACACTCCTTAATAGACTAAATATTATATCGTAAATTAAAATACGCGTTTACACTTTTCACTCTGTCCACGATCTGTGTCAATTCATTTCCAAATTAAATTGAAAACTCAGATGTTGTTTGTTGATTCATGATTAACGACAAGTACATAAAGGTAATTGTTTTTATTCGTCGATTTTATTATTTTAATAAAGGCAATGCTATTCAAATTGAAACCCGAAAAAATATATCAAATGTTTTTGTTTCTCTAATATTATTGTATTAATGCTGCTAACTAACATCAATATTAGTTGAATTTAATGAAGGAATTAAGTTATTTTATTTTTCAGCTTTTCCGCTTCACATATTATTATTGTTAATTTCCAAAAGAAGTATTGGGTTTTTAACAATGCAATGTGTTTTTAGTTTTTAGTTTTAATTTTTTGAGTACCTATACCGTATACGTACTATACCTTTAAATCTATTAAACAGATGTGTATCTACGGTGTGTTATGACAGTGAAACGAATTGCTTTTCTTGGCTTTCAGATTTTGGGATTCTCAAATTAAATATTTCTGTATACAAAAATATTGAAATGTTTTTTAATATTATTTTAAATCGAATCCTTAGAAAAATATGTTTCATATTTCTTTTAACACATCTTATAATTCACATAACCTACGAAAATATGAAGTTATTTCAATGAACTTTGGTATTATATTAATATATTTTACTGATATATTTACAAAATAAATAGTTGTGAATAATGAATTATTAAACTATCGCTATAGTTTTGCAGTCCCGTTTAGTAGATATTTTAATAATTGGTAAATTAACATTTTGTGACAGATACTCTAATGGTTGACATTGTAATAATATGTTAAAATAAACTGAGCTAAAATAATTAAAATGCGAGTGAAATTTGAATATAATACATAAAACTGAATTTGTAAATTAAAATGTATGTGTAGTTTTAATAATTATAGTTAGGTTATCGTTGCTACATAATTTATTGTTCACATTCTGTCATGTAATTAACATGAAATAGGCTTATATACTTATACAGGACCGGATTTAAGGTTGTGGGGATCCATAAGCTAGGAAATTGATGGGACCCCATTATGAGTTTAATTTAAAACTATGAAGCTAAAAAACATGCTACATAGGAAAATTTAAAATATTTATTAATTTTCATCGCAATCTTGGGTAAAAGCTGTAATAATATTATTTTTTCAGTTAATAGTGTAATACAAAACTGACCGAGTACAATATATTATATCGAAAGTTTATTAATATTGCAATATTAATAAACTTTATAATTTTAAAGTAAAATGTTCTTATGGATACTAAATCTCCACTCAGAATCGTTTTATTGAACAAATGATTTATCGCTTCTTTAAAATTTAACATTCCCACCAAATCCCAACTGAGGAGCAAAGAATTACCATAGTGCGTATGTCCGGCTTTAATTTTTCTATATCTTGCTGAAGAATGTTTTTTTACCAATGTAAAAATTCAAATGTAGAATATATTAATTCAAATACAAAAATTCTTTGTTTCAAAGAAGACAAAAGATATTCAATAACTAGTAAAAAATTTAGTTTTTTAAATTTTTGAGATTTTCTCCTATACTTTGGTCATAATCTTCCTAGTGAATTTATTCGAACATTTCGTTAACGCTTGCGGTGTAAACTGAAATCATTGGTTCCAGACAATTTTCCTCTTGCGTATTTCATAATTAGAAAAACATTCACGTCTTTTCAAAATTAATTTCTCCAGTGACTTCAAAGCAGTTATACAATATTAAGATCTAAAATATGCGTTTGAAGTATTAAGTGATTACTGATTAGTTTTATAATTTTATCGATTCTATCCAAAATGGCTACCAAAACACTGTATAAAATCTAAAAAGGTCTAATAAGTACAATAAATTATTTTCTTGTTCTGGAAGCCCTTTTTTGTAAGGGTCCCTGGGTCCCAGACTCCTCAACTTCTGCCTAAATCCGGATCTTTACTTATATGAAAACAACACCTACTAGGTATTTAAATTTTCATTTGACTAATGATTCTGTGAACTGTAGAGACTTGTAAACACACTTTTACAATTAAATTGTATTTAGGTACATAATATGTACGCTTTATTATTAGCATTGATACATTGTATTGAAACAAACATTATTTTAATCATTCAGATTTGTAATTACCTAACCAATTCACTAACCTCTTATTAATATACGTGACAACGTGCCATATAATAAGACATTTCATTGGATAGTAATTAAACGAATTAATTTTAAAATATGGTCAAGTGCATCATATCATGGAAAAGAGTAGAAATAATTTTATTTTATGATTCGATTTTATCATAGACAGTACGTAATTCTATAATATTACCTATTATAGTTATATTTTACCTCTTCAATAGCTTATTTACTGACCCGCAAATCATATAAAAATACATTTTTATTCAGAAAAATAAAAATCTAAACATGAACTTATTCTTACTTTTTAAATGATCACAACTTACATAGAAAGGAAACAGTAATAACATGTATTTCTGAACAAAAATCTGTAGTGTAAATCATTTCACTTTACGCCGAATAAGCTAATATTAATAATGGTATGAGACTGATAAGAGATTTCAAAGAAATCCACACTGTAAACAGTTTTCACTAAAGTTAAACGTTTTTTTGTCTGATTAATGTAAATGTCTTCTTGAAATGTAGGTATCCGATTTATATTCTATAGCAAGAACTACGAATGTCTCGGTGGTGCAGAAATGTTATCGTCCAAAAATCAATATACATATATATATATATAGATAGGTACTTGAGATATAGATTCTGGTTGAAGAGATATGAAATTCAATATATTTTATATTTACAGTGAATAAATTACAGTATAATATATGAGTTTATAGTGATAAATATGTATATTAAATAGATTTATTTTTAAATTACTATTGGGTCGTAAGAATATTTTTTCTTTGTCAGCAAAGTATTATTTTTACCTATAGGTGTTTGATTTTTCTTATAAGGCAAAACAGTACAAAAAAAAAAAAAAAAAAATTGTGAAATACTCTTTTTGTGGAATACTTACATTTTATCTAAAATTCATCTATGATAATTTATAGATAAAATTTTCATGATTGAGGCAATATTACTTTTAGAATGGATATTAACAGAGTAACCAAATCTGTATTGTCATTTTATTATTTGTGAAAATAATTAATTTTACCGTGTTTTGAAATTTAAAGCTATTATGATTAAAAACTAGCATTACTATTTTAAAAAATAAAACGTAAATAAAAATTGACTTATATGGAATACTGGTATACTTGTAGTCTGGTATACAATTTTCGGCCATAAAAACAATGAATTTGATATGTTACGTAATAATTAGGAAGAAAAACCTGCCAGTATTCGAATTAACCGCCGTTTGAGCCGTAATTCAAAAATGTAAACACTTGTGAAAAATTATTCCGGGGGTCAACGTTCATGAAAATTTTGTCACGCGAAAAAAAACACGTAAGAAATAAAAGTTATAATGTTTTAATTGAAAAAATAATAGTTTTACACAAATTCTAACTTTTAAAGGTTATAAAATCAAAAGTTGACTTACGGTTTTCGAGATTCTTTCAGATTAATTAGACATAATGTGATTGAGGTTGTATTAAATTTTCAGCTAATAAAATCAAGAATCAAAATTGTATTAAGTAAAACCTAATTAAACAATGGTAATTCCAAAATTTCTATATTTACCCCAAAAGTAGTCAAATTCGAAAAAAAATTCCCGTTCATATAACACTATTTTTGATAATAGGTGAAAATTTCAAGTTTCTACTTCAATCATTTTTGGAGTTATAACGAAATTAATAAAATCGATTTTATGAAAATCTCATTTAGGCTGATTTTACTCAATTTTTCGACTGCTTTTCCCATGTTCTTAAAAAAAAGAATTGAGACATATGAAAAATGATCTTCCAAAAAGAGGTTTTCTACCCGTTTTTGCATAGAAATACTTGTCCAAAAGTTTCATACAGGAACTTTTTAGTTCGGAAATTGCATCTAGTTGGTACTTTTTGGATATTATAAAAAAAATTAAATTGTATAATATACATTATATAATATATATATATATATATTGTAAAAACACTAGCTTCTTCGCTCCACTCATAATCTAAAATAATATACTAAATTTAAAATAAATAAACAATAAATTTCATGTGGCATGTCAACGTAGGTTTTACAAGTTTCACCGTTCACCTCATAAAATCATGTATGTATTGTGTATAAACTTGTCTTATTATCAGTGGCAGATTTAGCGTCAGGCAAAGCAGGCAGTTGCTAAGGGCGGCAAATTTTCGAAAGCGGCAATTTCGTGTTAAAATTGTATTTTAATCGACTTCAAAGTAATTCAAAGTAGTCATACATTTTTATATTCCAAAAATATTTTTTATTTTAAAAACGTTTACCAAAGTGTTGGTTATTTTTTTAAATGTTACTGATGTTGGTATATTTACAATATATTAATATGTATAATATAATAATAATATAACAATATAATGAGAATTGTCATTTTTTAATTTTTTCTCTGGGAAATGTAGGGGTGACTATATATTATTGATATATTATGAAAATTTGGTTTATTAAGATTAAATATTTGATTATTTATACATAAAATAACTTTAAAGTGCCTATATCGATTATTTCAGCACTGCAGGATTGTTAAATACTTAATTTTAATTTTGAAGAATATTTTAAATTTATTAATAATATTTTTATTCAATTTTATAATACATTTTCGTTTTTGACACTGGTATTGGTATCATATTTTCACAAATAGAACGATTATTGAACCTAAAAATTGATTATTTAGTGAAAAAAAAAAAAAAAATTCACTTCAAAATTCACGTCTTACACATGAACGGTAGAAAATGTTTTTCGGTCGTTAAAAAAACAGTTGCCTAAGAGCGGCAATAGTGTAAATCTGTCTCTGCTTATTATGATTAACATTCTCAATTAAATACACAAAAATAATTGTAACTAATGTAAACAATTGATGAATTTGTTCAAATCATTTTGTTACTTATATATTGTACGGTATCTTAAATTAAAAGAGATAGCATTCGTGGAGTTCATAATCTAATGATTTGAATTATTTGAATTAATTTAATGGTAAAGATCTTTGCTCTAATTAATATTATTGACTAAACAGTTTCTAAGTAAATTATTATTTTAATTAGTAACTAAAAATGTTTTTCATCATAGACCGATTTTTTTTTTCTACAAATAAATATTACTCTTATTTCGAAATAACACATAATATTAAAATATTTTGGTTTTCTTTAATAAGCTATTTAATTTAAATGTGGTATTCTGGTATTCATGACAATGAAACATTATCATAATAATACAGGATTTAAAATATAGCTAAATTGTTTTTAACTTTCTTCTTCCAATGATATAGATAGGTATATAATAACAAAATACCGGAATTACATGTAAGTACCCATTGAAATATATAAACAAATGACTAAATATGCACAAATAATTGCAAAGCATGCATCACTAATTTATAGTTATTAATATAAACTACAACATATTTTTTTTGATCCATTCAACCATAATTTAGTTTTCATGTTGATTTGACTCGAAACATTAAATGTATTAATAAAAATAGTTAACAATTCAAATGTAGTATGTACAATAATTGTAATCACTTCTCATATCAAAAAATAGTTTATTCATGTATGAATTGAAAACTATTTTCATAAGTAATAAAAAAATTCCAAAACAACGATATTAAATAATTTGACCGTTTACCAAGATTATGTAAAATAAGAAAATGATATGCTTTAATAATAAAATTTACCTCAGCCTTTCAAATATGCATTAATATGCTAAATACAATTTGGTCAATGAAATCAGATCGATTTGAAAAACTGAAATTTCTGATCCTCGTTACAATGCATACACTCAGTATGAACATGGAAATTCATATAATTCCGGTTGCTTATAATAGCGAACATTGAGTCATTGAGTTATAATAATGTTTTGAGATTTTTCATTCGTACGAATCAAATAACGACAGACGTAATTTAATTCTCCGCGAACGCGAGCGTGTCATGTATATTGATACTATTCTACTACATACTCGATTTATAGTTTCACTGTGCTTGGCAAAATTAAAGATCTAAACATGATTTTTGACTTACGTGCATCGCACTACCTATATATAGATATCACGGAAGACATTATACCAATATAAAAATATTCACTATGGTATGCGCCACGTCGTGTATACCTAGTACCTACTACAAGTAGCCTAATTATAAGTTTCAATAATACATCGATATCACGATAGATACAGGTACGTCATGTAGACAACAGTAATGTAGGCACCAATAATGTTTAAGTACCGACCACTTATTAATGTTACAGAGCAAGTTTAACGTTTCTAGGAGTCCAATGATTAGTCATTTAGATTTCTTACTAAGATAATAATTGTTCATGTTATTAGTCATAAAATAAGGTATATGCAAATCACTTAGAGATAAGTGCTTTATTCACTGAATATATTATATTGTATTATTTTATTCTAACTTATAGATTAGTTTATTCCATTTAGCATACTTTATCTTATGCTTATGGTATACGATTAATATAATATATCCTATAGTAAGAGTGCTACTTGAACAACAACTTTAAACTAGGGTGAGTTCCTTGGAGATTAAAGTCAAAACATTATTTCATCACTTATCATTTCAAGTAAAGATCATCATCTAGTATTCTAGTGTACATTAGATGCGTGTGTGTCGCACACTGTTTTGTCGAGTCAACTAAATTACTGACTGAAGACAATTATATTAATAATGTTCAATAATGCATATTAAAGTTCAACAAACACACGATAAGTTGAGAACTTTTTTCAATTTACTCAAATCAATAATATAGAATAATATCACATTTATAAACATTCGTCCATATTCGTAATACATTCATCATAATGATATAAATTTTTACATACGGTTAATTAGTATTTATTTAATCATTATACACAATTTTTGACGATAATATCTACCTACTGCCAATAAACATGTTTCGTGTACATTTATAATACCATTTTTTTAGTCTCTATTTAATTATGTATTATAAATAGTCTTGATTTTATTTTGTTTAAAATATATAAATCCCTTATCAGACTGAAACCATTATACATTTTTTTTAAAAACCGAAACCATAACAAATATTTTAAAGGAAAAGTTTTTCCAGTTTTTCGTTGTTTCTTTTCAGTTCCAAAGTCCAATTCATATTGTTATTGAATACCTATTATTATTTTCATATTTTTGTGCCTTATTGAGTACGGAGTACAGATTTGTCATGAAATAAATTATTTGATGTACCTACTCGATAATTTAAATAAATAAAACCAACGTTATTGAACAAATAGACGCAATGAGCTGAGGATCATGATAAAAAGTATTATAATACCAAAAATAATAAAAATCTTATATTATTTCGTTCATAAAATATAGTTATATAATATAATCAATATTGCGAAAAATATTTAAATGCGAGTTTAAATGTTACATTGAGGGAACTATTAGTTTCAACCGCTGGTTAATATTAGGTTAAATCTTTACAAATTAATAGGTACATTATTAAATATATTATACAATATTTTTACAAATACATTTTATCCAACAAAATATACACAAAGTTTGATGTGATGATAATCTATAGATTTTATTAGAAACCGAAACGAGTGAATAAAATTGTTTAGGTGTTTATTACTTAAAAACACAAATGTTTCATCGAGTTGTAGCTCCAAATCTTAAACGCTATTTGTGCCTATGATAATATATAATATATACTAATATTAATAACAGATAATTGTAGTAATACCTATTTAAATGATTTAAAACCAATTTCATATAAATTGCTAAGGCAGCGATTCAGATTTTCTAGATTTTTCTAAAGAGGTACTGTAAATAACAAAAAAAGGAATTTAATGGTAAATAATTTAAAAGTATATGTAGTGTAAATATTAAATAGTCATTTGATAGATTTATTATTGAAACTTGAAATTCATTTTTCTTAATGACATCGCACTTTTAAAATGGAAAATTAAAAAAATAACCAATACGTCAGGTAAGGTTATACTAGGACCTAGTCATAGGTGTAAGTGTAAGTAGTATCGTAGTGGTAAATAAGCCGTTTCCACCCGCCGGCCTTCACACAATCGGTCGCGTGTACTGTTATCAAAATGATTTTTCCTGATAACATGTTTTTTTTACGTTGTAACTAACAAAGTATTAACGTTATTAATTTATTATTGCTCAAGATGATTGTGATTACTTGATAATATATTGTTATATATTTTTATGTCGCCACACTCCGCCGCTCATAGGCTTCTGTAACTGTTATTACTATGTAATAATCGCATTATTATTATTACTAATATTATTATCATCGCCGTCGTCGCGCGTCGTCCTGTTCACAGCAACGGCGAGATGCCCGTTGCAACTCTATTGATGTTATGGTTGCAACAATCGTGAGCTGAGGGCAAACCTGAGCGGCGTGCGCATTACTCGTCTTGAATAACAATAGGTAATAATAATATAATTTAATAATGTTATGTTCAGTATTGCCTGCTCTATAGTGGTTGGACATCCTTCTTTAACTCTGTTTGTGTGAAATAGAATATTCACGCATCGTTTCACATTCATCTCTAGGTAAGTGTTAATAAAGGTCGATCTGTCTACCTACTATAATTTAATTGCTGTGAGATCGTCTCTTCTGCGGGTTCGGCCGTATAATTTTCATAGATCACATAAGTATTAAGTACATTACCCACTCTCGAAATCATATAGGTAAGTAGATCTCAGAAAATTATTTCCTCTGAAAATATTAACTAACTAGTTTCGTATTTAGGATTTTAGATACCTATCTCAAGTTATTTTTGATTGTTGTTGCACGTTGAATAGCACCTTATAAATTGTCTGCTGATTCCAGCAAAAGAGGTCATCTCCTAAAATGTACTATTATGATTTTAAACATTTTTGAAGTTCATTCCGTAACTAAACACTGATGGCATAATATTATAGTTTATAGGCATTAGATATTTAATGCCTATAAACTTTATATCATATCTCACTATGTCAACAACCTAAATATGACGACCCAGTGTTCTACTAATAAACTGCTATTGACATATCTCTCCTGTGTTACATTTACATATATTACAATATTCAAATTTTATATAAATTATTTCTATAATAATTAACTTTGTTTTTTACAGTACTAGACTCTTTTATTGATTAAATGATGGCCTCTTTTTTTTTTTTTTTATTATGTTTTAGATAGTTGGTAAATTACCTTATACTTTTTAATATCCTAGCTAATTTTTACAGACTGCATTATAAATTAAATTGTCCTGATAAAAATTTTAGTTTTATTACAGTAAAAAGTATCATAAATAATCAAGAATGTCAAGAAATGTTTGCTAATTTTTTTTTTTTTTTCTATAGTGTTTTGATAATTATAAACATACCTACCCTCCTACCCACCTATTATTTCTAAACAATTACCTACAAAATTCTGAATCTAAATCAGATTCAGATTTATTGAGTATACATAATTTTAAATTTGAATTATAATAATATTTATTGATTTATTTCCTATTTTTAGAATAAAAATAAACTGTTTTAGATTTTCATTCAAAATGGTTTGGAACGGAACTATATTTATGTATGGTTCATCTGCTGTCCTTTTTTTGTTCATTGTGGTATATTTGTACTATAAAAATATATACAGCTACTGGAAAAAAAGAGGTGTATTTCACATAGAACCAGTCTTTTTTTTTGGAAATGCAAAAGAACGTGTTCTTTTTAAAAAATCATTTCATGAGTTTCACAGAGATATGTACTTCAAATTCAAAGGTCATAGATATGCTGGTTAGTACTCTACCTAACTATAAAATCTATTCAGAGTTTAATATAAAATAATTTATTTAGACATATACTTACCATTTTGGTGGATATTTTATGTTTCAAAAACAATGAGTAAAGCAATAATTGATTGTTAGACAAAATAAATAATTAGTGTTTAATTTTCCAGGATATTATCTTGGTCGAAGAGCATCGTTGGTAATTCTTGACCCAGATATTATAAAATGTATCATGATAAAGGATTTCAATCATTTTACTGATCGTCAATCAATGAGGTTTAAGGCATCTGAATATATTACAGAAATGTTGATAAATCTAAAAGGTTCGAAATGGAAACGAATAAGAGGTCAGTTAACACCTGCTTTTACTTCAGGCAAACTCAGAACTATGGAGCATCTTGTGGATGTGTGTTGTAATAACATGAGTAATTTTTTGAATGACAATATCAAAAGTGGTAATTATAAAGTTTGTACTTCATCGAAACTTAATCATATTCAAATGGCAAATTATTAAATACAGTGAATTTTTTTTAAATTGTATTGAGTATTGTGTTAACATTTTAATGGGCTCAAATATATTAAAAAATTATACAATAAAAGAAATTTCTTAATTTGCTTATTTTAACTCTATTTATTAATTTTGTTTTATCAATTATATTAATTTAATATGAATATAATATGTTATATATGTAATATAATATAATATAATAATATGTTAGGTATTTCTTATTTTATGTTAAGGATTTTATAAAAATGAATAAATTTTTTCTTAATTATAATCCATAATAAAATCTTTTTAATTAGTATTTAAATACTTACCATATTATAATGAAAATAATATTTATATTTTATCAAGTAATACTAAAAGTAAAATTATTTTTTAAATGGTTAACAACATTGTTGCTTATATCAGGATTAGTAACAAGTAATTTTTTTCTTAAATTAAAGTCATTTTTCTCACTCAAAGTCATTATCTCAATATTTTTTAATATTATTTCACAATATACATCAGTATGAAAAAAAATATTGTGTGTATTCTGTATTGGTCTATAACTTTTTTTTAATTCTATTTATAAACCTATGTATTTATTTGTATCAAGTAGCAAACAAATTGTTAATAATTGAGTAAACACTAATTTAAATAATTGGTTGTTATAAAAATAATTGAATAATTTAACCATAGGCGCAAATATTAATTTATATTTATTTATAATTTGGGGAGGGCTAATATTTTTTATTCATTTTAATAAGTATAGTTGTATAAAATATTTTCTGAAGTATCTAATATGTATGATGTACCTATTTTACCTACGCTTATTTATCGTACATCTATATAATGAAAATATATTTAAGGATCAAGGATTATATCAAAAAAACATTGAAGTACAATTTGTATTTCAACATAGGTTAATAAAACATAGGAAAATATTGTGTTTATTAGTAATTTTACAATTAATAATTGATTCATATAGTATTATTCAATATATACCTATTCAAATATCATACTTTTTTTTTGGTAGGAAAGGCTAAAAATACTTTTAGGGGTGCTAAGCCCCCCTAGCCCCCCATCTATTTGCGCTAATGAATTAAACTATAGAAAATTAATTATTCCTAGGTACATAATATATAAATTATATACCTACCTACTCTACTTAATGTTTATACTTAATGGATAATTAAATTGTTGATTATAATAACTAAAGTCCGGATTAGTATGAACTAAATACTACTTTTTCACTATTTTTATAAATAGATAGTTCCTAATTTTTATATATACATACATACTTTAATTTTATTTTGTATCTCTAGGGGAAGATTGCAAACCATATGAATTGGAAATGAAAGATTTTTTTGGCAAATTCACCTTGGATGTTATTGCAACTTGTGCTTTCGGAGTGGAATCAAATTCATTGACAGATGTTAATGGTGGTTTTGCTAGCCGAGTATCTAAATTTGCTAGCTTGAGTATTTTTAAACGCTTATCTCTGTACATCATATTACTATTTATGCCTGGAATTGCTCGATTTGTGCCACTATCTTTTTTCAACATGGAAGTAATACACTTTTTAGCCAATGTAATAAAAGATGCTAAGAAATGTAGACAAACTACAGGACAAAGGTATCTATACTTTTTAAAATATGAATATTACAAATTATCATTCAATTATTAAATTAATAATATACTATTTAAACAATGTTCACGTACATTGTAGAGTCCATTTCGTTTCACTTCAGACTATTCATTGTGGTCCATTCTAGACTTAAAATTCTATAACTTTATCCTATTTAATAATTTTTCCACTGTTCTCTAGAAAAGATATTATATTTAACATATTACTTTATATATGCAATATTTATTCATTAAATAAAAGGTATTTCATAAAGATTACATAATTGATTTCAATAAATATATTTATGATGGTATCTCATCCCACTCAACGCTACTAAAAAGTAAAACTTGTATAAAATAATAAAATATAATCGCAAAACTATGGACTAATCATATTTAATATAAATAAAAAATTTTTTCAATTAACAATTTTGAGCAGAGTTTTAGTATAATATATAAGTATTTGTACCTATACAGAAGTGTCAAAAAAAAAAAAAAAAAATTGTTTAAATGTACTTATTTTAATATCAGAACTTTTGGGTAGGTATGTAAATAATTGTTTATTTTGGGGAGGATTCAACATTTTCAGAATTATTGGAGCTTAAAAAGAATTGTATTCACATTGTTCACTATCATTTAAAGTCGTATGCCGGGTTGCATGAAAACTGTTTCCTAAACTGTTGCGTCGATAAGATGTAGAATAAAATACAGAACAGTTTGTAGAACGAATTGCGTTTCATGAAAGAAATTTGTAAATTGTGTTAAATAATGAGGTTATAACCACTTATCTGGTAATCAGTTGTATATAAATATTCTTATCGAAGATAATATTTTACTCAAGATAATAAAGATTTGATGATAAATTGTTGACATTATATTTGTGTAATATAGGGTGACCATACGTCCTGTTTTATACAGGATTGTCACTTATTTCGGCTCTGTCCTATTGTCCTGACAAACTTCTCTCAGGACGCTTTTTGCCCTGTAATTTCAAGTCTATCTCAAATTAATCCCGTTTTTTGACTTGCTGTTGATTTTAAATTTTTGAAATGAAATTATTGAATAAAATAATGTAAAAGTCTAGAAATCTTTTGGATACCATTAGATCAATTATAATTGTAAAATGAATTAACAAGTTTTTTTTGAAAGTAAAGTATACAATATGCATGAATAAAGGATTTGAAGAAATTTTAAAAAGTATCAATTTAGTTTCATTATGTTATTTTATGTTTTTCAAAATAATGTTTTTATATGTATTTAAATTTAATCTTTAATAGGTAGTTTAAAAATTATACTTTTGTCACGATCCAAAAACAAATATATATATATATATATATATATGTAATACTTTATGTAATACTTATTTATTTAAAAATATTATGAAAAATATTTTTGTCCTGTATTTTATTTTCTTAAATATGGTCGGTCACCCTAGTGTAATACTTCAATATTTCATCATCATAGTCTTCGACCTATTCCTAAATCGTCTTGGTTTTGGAAGATTAATTAAAATTTGCAAAATAATATCTTCATTAGACGAAATCATCGGACGAGGATGACAGAGACATTTTGAATATATTATATTATAATATACACACCATGAACATAAAGTCATAAAATAGTACACACATTAACGATAATCACAGAGTATATACAAGTAAATTACATTTCAGTGATAATAAAATGATAAGAATACTGCCAAAAGGTTCTACAAATTTTACAGAACAGAAATTTGACCTACAAGTTATCGAGTCGATAACTTCTTATCAGTTCAAATTTATTTATTTTACAGAATGGTTTTAAGTTTTACAGAATCAATAAATAGTTATCGGTTCTGTAAAGTTTCATGCAACCCGGCATTATACTTATATACTTATTAACTATTGTTAATCAATGTCCATCATGAGGGAGATTAAGCCCAACACCGGATTTTTAATGTAGATAATATATAACTATATGTATTATGTTCATATCTATGGTATCTCCTATCGCCCTCTCCTAAATTATGTGCCTGTTTTTGGATAAGTATTTCTAACTAAAAAGTGTTAAAAGAAGAAAAGACAAAAATATATCCTTGTACCTAATTCGTGAACAGATAAATATAAAATTATTCTATCAGAAATAATCAAGTAAAAAATGTAATGAAATTAGTTCTATATAATTCTATAAATGTGTAATAAACAATCATGTTTTGTTAATTTTTTTTTTGTCTATACTTGAAATATACTAAAATATTTAATAATAATAATTTTGTTATCAGGAGTCAGTTATACTTCAGTAGATAGCCTACAATTGATTGCGAGTGAATTATAGGGGAATAATTGATAGCGAAGTATCGAAAATATTTAATATTATATGCCATAGTTTGGTCATACATGTTTTTAAAAAAAATTCTTATTTTCATTCCGAGTGAAGTAAAGAAGTGGTTTTCATTAATGATAACATTTAATATAATAAAATATAATAATGATTAAGTGTACTTGAATTTATAGAAAAATATTATAATATACTAATAAATTAAAATAAATAAACCACAGCTGAGTTTGTAAACTGCAACTTACCTACATTACATATTATCTGTTTCTCGCTATTAATTGTCCCAATATGAATAGTCACTTGCAATAAATTTCTGTGCTTTCAATAAATTAATCATACTAAATATTTTTATAAATAAACGTTATATTGTGGATAATACTGATGAATATTCAAATATAATAATTTACTAATTTTTTTGTTCTATGTTGTTGGCTATGGCAGATCCTTAAAAATATAAATAAAAAATTAATTCCCATGCCTATACTGTAATGTATATACATATTTCTAATATCTCGCTGTCAATCGTTGCACTATAACCTGTAGTATATTGTCATGCTGTTAATTGCCCACTATCGAGTTTGAATGATACTGTAGAACACAGCTGGATCAAACTTTCATCTGTTCTTTATCAAGCTAATATATAAAACAATGTTCTTTAATCAACTTTATACAGTTTTAGATTATAATTGGAGCAAAGAGACTATTGATTTTACAATGATATTTAATTGTAATTGTTTTTCTTTTATTCTGTGAATAAAAAAAAAAAAATCTTAATTATTTTTATTCAAGACCAGTTAATATTTTAATTTAAGACTACTAATAATGGATTCTAGAATTTCAGTGTTAAAAAAATCAAAGAATATTAAATACTTAAATAAGAACTACTAAACTATAGATCTCAAATTTATTCAGTAAAAATATGGGACATTTTAAATCATACTTCTAATTTACATAGAAATTAATTAAGGGAAAGGGTAATAGCTCAGTCCCTAGAAATCAAAATGAGTCTAAAAATTTAAAAGTTTAAATTCGGTCATGCGAAAGTTCATTTTTAATTTTTAAATAAATATTAAGTTTTTTTACATGAAAATATATTAAAACTAGTTTTACTAGTTATTTACTTAAAGTTATTTATTTAGACTTACATTAGTTACTAACACATAAAATTTTAATTTGTTGTACTGACGGTTAGTACAACAAATTTAAATAATGGTAA
>JAIPRM010005566.1:0-20304 GCA_025469315.1 Stegophylla sp. TES_Ste_2020 | reverse complement strand
GTGTACTACTTTTCGTATAGAAATTCTTGTCCAAAAGTTTCGATCAATAACTTTTTGAAACCCGATTCGCCTCTAGATTGTACTTTAGAGAGGTCATTTTTTGAATTTCTCAATTCTTCAATGTTTTTTTTTTGGAAAAAGTTACCCAAAATTTGACAAAAACTACTCGAAAACCATCATTTTTTGATCAGAATTTTATGAAAATTTAAACATAGATAGGAAATCCTATAGAAAAATTTTTGGACATTTTTCGAATATTTATTTTTTTTTGTATTATATTATTAACTTCCTCCGTTCAGAATCGTTTTTATTGAAGAAATGATTTATCCGTTTCTTTAAAATTCAATACGCGCCCGTCAAGAGAATACCACCCGACGTGCGAAGAACATCCGTCGAGCGAAATATGTCCGTATTTTTATTATCGCCTTAATTAATCATACTACCCGTCGAATAAAATAATAATAATTGGCATTTTACAATCGCATTAACGGACGGACAAACCCAATACAATCAACATTAATAATAATTATTGTTTCACACTTTCTCCCGAACTCGATAATCAAAATATATCCATGGAAATAATTCAGGACGTCATAACGAGTAAAATGAACTAAAAGAATATAATATTATAGTTTTTCACGCAATCAACAGTAGGAACAAATCGAACGTGTCACTTCGTTCACTTCAAGAGTGACAAGACATCGTTTGGCCCTGACTTTATTATATTCCCCTGTAAAACGTTAGGGGCGTTTCGAGAAAATGGATTTCTTAGTGGTTTTGTGTCTAAAAAAACACGTCTTGTTAATAAGTAGGGCGCAGAGGACTTGTAGCATTTGCATATTTTTTGTTTTGCTCGGTAACAAAAGTAGCAGAGTACGTTTTTACAAAGCTAGTTTCGAATTTTATTTTGCACAATACGTATATGAATGCATATTTTGAGTATTTTTGATATTTAAGGCATATTTTATATTTTTATACTTACTCTGTTTTAAACTTTTCGAGACATATTATTTAACTTATATCAGTTTGTTACTACAAACAATTCAGTCAAAATTTAATTTACTTATTTAATTTTTTTCGCATAATATTATTGTTTTTGACTGTCCGCGGACACATATGTGTATTTCCTAGACGCGCTTGAGGATTGCGAATAAAACGATAATAATAATAAATTTGCTGTAATTAATTTTGTTAATAGATACATAATCATATTATAATATGACAATGGTTTAAATTATATTTAAATTAAGTAATTGTTTTGACTAATTTTAAAACAGCTATTTATTTCATTAATACTTTTAAATTAAATCGCAAAAAAAAATAATAATAATGTTAATGCGTATTTTAAGTGCATATTAATGGGGTTTTTGAGTGTATAAGTGCTTGCATATTTAACGTTTGCCCTAGTTCTTAGGGCTAATAAAGTTCTGCCCTACTTATTGGTGAAATTTCAGAGGAGTTCTGGGAGAAGTCCGATTTCTAATACCAGCTGTAAAACTTTGTAAAATATTTCATCGTGTGAATAATGTTTGTTTTATAATTTTTAGATTTTAAGTGACGTGAAGAAGCTAGTGTTTTTAAAACTGTGTTTATTTTTCTACGAAGACCACTTTGTAAAGATATACTTGTCCAAAAATTTCTGATCTGCAAATTTTTGATTCTGAATTCGCCTCTTTCCGAAATTTGGAAACAACTACACAACATTTGAAGAAAACAACTTTAATACCATTTTTTTTTTTTTTTTTATCTAAATTTTATGAAACTTCAAAAATATAGATGGACAATAACACGAAAAATATTTTGGTAAAAGGACATTTTTAGTTTGTGATCAACTTTTTTTTTTTCTAACTCATTTTTTTCTCATCAAATAATTTTCCTCTCGTTCTCAGTTAATAGTGGGATATAAAACTGGCCGAGCAAAAATAATAATAAACTTTATAATTTTTATTTAACCGCGTTAAACATTCAGTTAATGAATGAAAAACTGAAACTCAGCTCAGAATCGTTTTATTAAAGACACGGTTTATCGTTTCTTTAAAATTCAATACACCCACCAAGAGAAAAAATTGAATTTTAAATCATGTCGGAGTCGGTTATTGTTTTCTCTTCATTTTAAGGGCTGAAAACCAAAAAGAACAAAAAAACGGGAATGGGAACAGTGGGAATCAAGGTTGGAACTATACGTACTGACGTGGAATGCATCATACATTATATTTTTTCAGAATATAAGAAACTATAGATCACCAATGTTTACATATTTATACTATTCACAAAGAAAAAAAATGGCTACCAAGTTTTTAATTTTTACTATATTTTTAAAACACATTTTTACATAGTAATAACATATTATTAACATATATTTTATTTTGTCTACTTGTTAATCCATTAGTTCTTATAATTTTTTATAAAATAATATAATTAATTATAATTTAATAAAATAAATTAATAATAATTAATAAAATAACCATAACTATTATTATATTATCACAAGCATTATTTAATATTAAATTTTGGATACATGCCGCGGTAGTTTATCTTCCGGGCGAACAAAGTATGTCACGAAACTTTTCTTTCAGATTTTCGAACATAATTTTTATACTCCATCACGTAACCTTACAAAAGTCGTGTAAAACACATGCCGCCTCAATTACGTGCTTGACTTTTTTTTCGATTCTAAATGTTATTGCCTATAAAAGTATAGTAAGCGCACAGTCTATAAAAAATAATTGTAAATTTGTTGCTTTAAAACTTAAAGATTATGACTGCGAAATAACCTCGTAATATGTTAAACTAACGTTAATGCCCCGAGAAATAATGTCTCGACTCTAAATAATTATTAAATATTTTGGTAGTAAAATTATTTTTGGGAGAAAAAAGGCAGGGAGCCGGCAATTCAAAGGTAATTTTTGTACGTTTTTTTGTTGGCTACTTGTAGAACTTGGTTTCAAATTTGAGTGAACTCACGCCCTCCACGGTCTCTCTTTACTTCGCAAACTTACTACTGTCAGCTGCAGCGTGATTGATTCGCTGGGGCTGCGGTCGTCACGCGAATCCGTTGCCGAAATCTCTCGCATCTGGACCACAGCATCCGCGGCGGTGTACGCTGTTCTTCCCCTTGGGCCGCCCCTTCTGCTGCCACAGACTGATCTGCGCCCGACTCTCGCTTGGCTGTCAATCAAAATTATACGCGTCACCCGAAGGAAGGCGGCGAGGGACACAAAATATACGCAATAAATAAAACGCTGCGCTCGAGTATTTCCCCGCCTCTTATTACTTGATGACCTAAAAATAAATAAAAAAAAACAATGCACTCAAAGAAATACGCATAAAATGTTAGAAAATGACATTATAAATGTATATTTTATATTCTGTAAACTCGAAAAAAAAAAAAAAATTATTAGAACTAATCTAATGAAATTTCTTGTTTTGTCTCGAATTCTTGTACTACTACTGTAAATATTTTATATTATCGTAGTTTTACATTCAGAACGAAGTGAAGAAGTGTTTTTACAATGATGTTTATTTTTTATTTCTTCTGTGTTCCACTTTTCGCATAGAAATACTTGTTCAAAATGGCAAAATTTGCCTCTAGATTGTACTTTAGGGAGGTCATTTTTTGAATTTCTCAATTCTTCAATTTTTTTTTTTTTTTTTTTTGGAAAACGTACCCAAAGTTTGACAAAAATGACTCCGAAACCATCATTTTTTGATCCGAACTTTATCAAAATTTAAACATAGATAGAAAATCATATGAAAAAGATTTTGGCGCAAGAAAATTTTGAAAATGTAAAAAAAAAAAATTTTGGACATTTTTCTAAAATTTTTTTTCTCATTTATTTTTTATACTGTTAACTTCCCTCGTTCAGAATCGTTTTATTGAACAAATGATTTATCGTTTCTTTAAAATTCAATACACCGGTCGGTCAAGAGAATCCCACCCGTCTTGCGAAGAACATCCCATCGTGTGAAGTATTTCCGGTTTTTTTTTTTAAATTAATATTTTCACTTTTCACTAATAATTAATTTCGATAGAAAAATGTAATTGTTTATTGAACAATCAATTGAATATGCATCGGGATTCAAATAATATTATGTATTATTTTTCATGTATTACGGTCATTTACTTAAAATATTTGTGAATATGGACCAACGCATTAGTCATAGAAGTATTAAAGATAAAATTAATTTCAAAAGATAAAATGAACTATGAGAAAAGAAGTGACTGCCCTCTCTTAACCCATCCGCTGTCACTGCTTGACCAATAGCATGCGCGGATCACACATCGTTAAAGTCTTTCAAGATTTTTGTCTAACGGTTTGCCGAGCTGTGATTGATCCGATCTAGCAAATCTGCCGACCGAAGCAGTCATTGCGACAATTACACGCAGTGCAGTCATTATTATTTTTATTTATCGATCAATTTTTCACAATCTCCACGTCATCCATTATTCGCGAATGGTACGCTGCTATTCTGCAACGATCCTCGAACAGTTACATTTACGAGTTTTTTACGAGTACAATGATGTTTATTTTTGAATTTTTTAAATTTTATCATTATTTTTTTATATTATCTGTAAAAATGTGTATCCAAAATTTAAGACCGCCAATATTTTGAACCAGAACTTGTTCCAAGAAAGTACTTTTGGGAGATCATTTGTCGAAATTCTCAATAATTTTCCGTAATTTGACAAACAATTTTTAAAAACTTTTGTTTTTTATAATACTTACTAAAACTTTAATAATTGTTAACTTTATGAAAATTAAAATATAGACAAGTTATATTATGAAAATTATTTTAGTGAAAGAAAATTAATAAAACGTAAAAAAAATTTCTAATTTTTTTTCTCTTTTGCTTAATAGTAGAATATAAAGCTGGTTGAGTAAAAATACTTTTTTTTTTCTAATAATAATAAACTTTATAATTTTTAATTGAAATTGTTTTGAATAAACTGAAGCTTCGCTCAGAATCGTTATATTAATGAAATAATTTATAAATTTTTTTAAATTTAACTCACTCACCAAGTTCCACCCGAAAACCGAAAAATACCCATGGTGCTAAATAAGTCCAATTTTTTATTTATATCTCATTCGTTGATAAAATATTTTCCAAGTAAAGCAAAACTCATGAACCTTTGAATGATATTTGCTGTTTTCTTTTTCTTCCCATGGGTTTATTGACTTTTCGAGGAATTTATTCCAAACAAGAAAATCTTTTCACCTACGTTATCACAGAACATTTGTGAGTCTTCGGTGTCCTTTGTTTTGACAATACAATTATTGTCGTTGCGCAATTTGTGTACATGTTATTAATTTATATTCAATTATTATTGTTTCGAACAATCGCGCTGTAAACAATATTATTAAACTACCGTTTCTTATCTAAAGCGAGATGTGGCTTGAGGTTGTTTCGAAATTAATGTAAAAACGCTATATAGTAATTGAATAGCCGTACAACTGTGTCGTAACGCGACTGAATACTCGATGATAAATTTATGCAAATAAATTATTTTCGATTTTAAGCCAACCGAGGAGAATTTTTTTTGCGTAAGGGAGAATCGCATTGACTGCAGCAGTGGCATAACTAGGAATTTTGTATGGGTAGGGCTAAGATTCCATATTCAACGTGTAGAAAAATAAAATTGATTTCTTTATTTACAACAAGATAATTCTATTTCAGATCACTGAATTTTTCTATTGTTTATGACGTTGAATAAGTCAAGTACATTACGCTGAAGTCTTCTCTGCGTATTTTTTTCGACTCCAACATTTTTGTTTCTATTATTATTTACACTGAGTATTTTTACAAGTTTTATTAATTTCTTATTTGGTATAAAATGTCTATTTTAGAGAATTAAATAGACTATCTTTATGGTTTGATAAAAAAAACCGCTAAACAAAAAATTTAAACTACGAAATAACTGAATGTGACTTACAGATGTGTCTTTCTTCAGCGTCTTCTTTAGTTGTCTGTTATAAATACAATACTGAAACCTACAAATTAGTAAAATTAAACTTTATGAAACACTTGCATAATTTTTGTTTCTTAGACGGTTTTCTTTTTTTTTTTTTTTTTTCTAATTACAACTTACTAACAACCTAAGTGCCAACAATACGGTATGAATGGGGAGGGCTATAGCCTCGTAGCCTCCCCCTTGCAGGCTACGCATCTGAGCTGCAGTACCATTATTATTATTAACCTAACATTTGTTCACCGTGTGGTGTATATCGTTATGACGTGTACGATTGAATTCTAGTTATTCCGAATGATTTGTTCGATAATTAAAATGTGTAACATTGAAACAGGATGTTCGTATAAATACCAAAAAAGGATATGGCGTGCGCACCACCATATTAGTGTGTGTGTGTGTTGCGTGCTCGTGGCAGTGTGCCTACAAACAACCGTACAGTATATTACACGTGTTTTTGATCGGTTTATTGAACGTAATAAAATCGCGTTGATTGATTAGTTTATGACTCGTACACAGACAATGTTTATTGCAGTATCATAACCGGAACGAGTACAAAGACGTTATTCCAACGAATTAAGAGCACTTATATTATAATAGAGTGTGCGTAAGTGTAAAATAAGAGCGAAAAATTCACGCTGTCAAACTCCTCGAGTTAAGTAGATATATCCATGAGTATAATACCGTTTTGTCCGCGATTAATTATTGGGATAAGAAGTTCGTCTAAACTTATATGGGAACAAACCTTGAGATAGATGCAAAACTATTTGGTCACCTATTAATAGTAAGAATTTAATATTTTTTATATTATTTTCAAACTATAACATTGTAATTTTCAACGCGTTATGTTTGTAGTTGTAGATAGTAATCGATATTATTTCGAAACTCACACTACTAGTCGTTTAAATTGCATACCTAGGTAAAGTTAAAATACCAATTTTATTCAAAAAAAAAATTATCCAAATTTACCTACTCGAAAATGTTATTAAATCGTATAGTCATTAAAATATTTAATTGCAGTGTACTGAGACTAATAATAATATGTGCAGTAATATTACACAAAATTTGTTACTATGTAGACTTCATTCCATTTCACTAAAAAGTAGTATAAATTATTCAGTTCATTACAATGATACTGGTCATATATTATGAAACTAATTACCTACCGTCAGTGGCGTATTTACGGGGGTGGTCTAGGGGTACTGGACCCTCCCCAGAGCTAAAAAAATTCAATGCAAACAAATTATCCTTCAATGAATTAAGTAATAAATAAGTATAAAAGGTATAAAATGCAACGAAGGAAGAGAAGAGGGTGGTCCTAATAATTTAAAACCTTTAAGATTCTGAGTGGACCCCTTACAAATTACTATCTGATATATTATATATACAGTAATTATTTTATAATGTAGGACGCTCCCCAGAAAAATTTGAAAATAAGCCACTGCCTACCGTTGTTAATTATAAGCTAAACTATATTAAATAGCAATAAAAAATACAATTAATTATTATAACATAAGACATTTCTCACTAGGTATAGATTATAGAGGATTAGGTAAGGATTAGGTCACAATACTCTATATTATTTATATGGTAGTATAGGCAATAACAGGTTCAAATACTCCAGAATCGTACGACTGCTATGATTCAATGTTTTTTCAAATTAATTTTCCGACAGGAGTGAAGAATGTAATCGATTTATAACAATGATTGGATTTTAATGATGTTCTTTTAATTATATAATTACATTTTTGACTCAATGACCGATCAAGAAATTATTCAAAGAGGAGTAATTAAAATTTACTCTACGCTAAATTTAGACTTATTCAATTTATATAATAAAGTAATATAATAAGCTCAAGGAAGGAAAGTGAGTATTTGTCCAATTGCTCTTCCTTTCGATCTGCCATTGTTTTGGGTAGTATATGCAGCCCTTTAAAATATCATAAATTTCATCATCTTAATTTTTACATTAGAACATTAACTATTTAAAACTCTTAAGCTATTATAATTATTAGGAAAAATTACCGAAAATGTAGAGTAAAAACGGTAAAAAATGGCGAATACCAATTAGATTTTCAAAAAATCGATATTAATTATAATATAGTCTTAGCTATAAAAAGAAAAGTTAAGTAAAGTATAGATAAGAAAACCGGACATACTTCCCACACTCGAATATTCTTCGCTCCTTGGGTTAGATACTCTTGATGAATAATCTCTTCAATCAGACGATTCTGAAGTTAATACTATAAAGAACAATAATATTAGTCTTTTTTTAATTCACGCCCACCAAGAGTATCTGACCCGAAGAACGAAGAATATCCGTGATGCGAAATATGTCCGTTTATACTTTACATCACCTTTTTTTGTCTAATAAAGACAAGGAAAAATTTGGAGAATTAAGAAATTCAAAAAATGACTTCTCTTAAGTACCAACTAAAGGCAAATTCGTTTTTAAAAAATTGCTGATCGAAACTTTTGGACAAGTAGATCCATACGAAAAAAGTGTTCACAAAAAAAAATAAATAAACATCATGGTAAAAACATTAACTTCTTCACTTCGTTCAGAATCTAAAATTCAAGGAAAAAAAAAGTGTTGGAAAAATGTCCAAAATTTTTTTTCACATTTTCATGCGTCAAAATTAATGTTTAAATTTTCATAAAGTTTTGGTCAAAAAATGATGGTTTCCGAGTCTTTTTGTCAAATTTTGGGTAGTTTCCCCTCCCCCCACAAAAAAAAAAAAAAAAATTAAAGGATTCAAAAATTCGTAAAATCATCTCTTTTGAGTACCAACTAGAGGCAAATCCGGTTTCAAAAAGTAGGTAATCTTCTAGACTTTTGGACGAGTAGATTCATACAAAAAAGTGTTCACAGAAAAAAAATAAACATCATTGTAAAAACCCAAGTTACTTCACTTCCTTCAAAATCAAAAATATTAATAGACTTAACAACATTTTCAAAAAGAATACCCCTTTTATAAGCTATTATTAGGTACCTACTCATTTAAAGTTTGAATTTCAGCTGATACTAATAGACTATATATTTTTAGGTTATTATTTTTAAAAATTTTTTCATCGTTTCAAGAGCTAAATTATTTTTAACACCTACTTTTAATTACATTCACAATATTATAAAAATCGGTTCAGTTAATTTATATTTATAAGTATGTACTTAAATGTCATAATACGGAAATCAGAGATCCGATCTGTAGATCTGTAAGATATCGTACACACCAATTGTTGAAACGGTATGTTCCCTAGGTGTTATACAAACGCCACCATCAACATCCTGGTCCGAGAAGTGGAATGCCGAAGGACGAATTTCCACCACCCATTATTCCCAGAGATTCTTTTTTTCTTCTTCGGACCAATATTATATAGTGGTGGATTAATTTTTTTTTTTTGTTTTGTATACTTGCACGTTTGTTTGTTTTGAACTATTCGTATTAAACAAACCGTGATGATGAATATCGTCGACCATATTGTATTGAAAATAAGCTGTTGTCGATTTAATCGATTTAATTTTAACGATCACGACAAACGTATAGACCAGGGGTGGCCAAATTGTGGCTCGCGAGTCATGGTTGTGTGTGGCTCGTATTTCGTTTCCTATAACAACGATTATCTTGTTTTATATTACCTATAGCATTTTATTTGACGATCACAATTTTTTCGATTTTAAACAATTACGGCCTAATAAGTGTGTGGAAATAGAATTTTTAAAACAAAATAAGATTTGTTCATTGATTGAATTAATATTTATTATTTTTGAATTTATGTATTTTTTCATAATACTTTATTTTCGTGAGTTTACTCAGATCTGAGTTTTTATTGATGCGAGATTGGCTCGAAGGTATTCTTTAAGATGATGTTTAGTTAAATTTGAAGGACATTTAGATTTTGATCGTTTTCACTGTACAATAAAGTAATTTACAAGAATATTATGTCATTCCAAAAATCGATTTTAAATTCTGTGCACAGTTATTGATTTTTGGTTTCTTTGAAATAGAGACATACTGACAAAAATCCATAACAGATCGCGATAGTTCTATTCCGTGAAGTGCCTCAACTATGGCAATACGATTTATACCGGACATCCATTTTCAATGACATTAACTGAAAATAGATTAAAAAGACATTTTTGGCTCTCGACTCTAACTTTATTTATCCATGCGGCTCGTGAGCATATTCATGTTGGCCACCCCTGGTATAGACTATAGGCACTAAAATAAAATATTTTTGCACCAAAAAAAAAAAAAAAAACACTCATGAAGCGACGTTGGTATATCAAAAACATAATCTAAAAAAAAACTATATAGTCTATATCAACCGACAAGGCCTCTCTGAGTTAATTTAGACGTATATAATCGACTTGAACACGATCCAAGGACAATCCGAAATCCCGTTTCTGAGCCTCTACACTGCAGGTGATATGATACAGAAAATAAGGAGTGCAGAATGCAAATCGTCCGAGAAACCTCGATTTGTGTTACCTTTTAGTATCATCTCATTTCATATGCACGCGCAAAACCTACGTGCTTAACATACGTCCGATCCGCCGCCGCGAGTCAGCACACAGCTGCTGCGATTGTCATTTGATATCTGGCTGGCCTAGATCATTAAGTTTGACGTCCGCATAAATCACGATAGCCGCCGACCCGCGAACCGAGATCATTGATTATTCGATCAAAATATTTATGCGGACAACAAAAATAATAATACAACATATTAAAACGCTCACAATATGGTCGTCGGCACTTGTATATATTGTCTGTAAAACGATACCAATATTATTGGTCCCACCCGTCGCGATCGCATACACAACATGCACATTAAGTAAAATCATTTACATGATGTAGCTGACACGAGTAGCACACATCCAAAGGAGGGGCTTTGGGGCAACAGCACCTCCCAAAAATATTTCTTTATTAGTTTATGCATTGTTAAGAGTTGCTATTTTTAATTTATTAATTTGCTTGTAATATTTATGTAAAAAAAAAAAAAAAAAAAAATGTAAAAGTTCGTGCATGGAATAAAAAAAAATACAGATGTAGTTGTACGCCATAAGATTTGTGACAAACTCAGATGACTATTTCGTTAAAAATTATTTTTAGATATGATTATTAGCCATTGGGTCACGTTTTTCGAGCGATAACGATGATAACAATAAAAAAGGTCCTCGAAGTATTCTTCGTTCCTCGGATGGAATACACTTGTAGATATGGTAAATTTTAAAGAAACAAATGTTCATTTCTTCAATAAAATGATTCTAAGTGGAATTTTAGTTTATATAAGGAAATTTTATTTAAAAATTGTAAAGTTCATTAATGTTATAAAAAAAAATTATTTATTACTCGGCCGGCTTTATATTGCATTAGTAACTGAGGAAAGTAAAAAAAACAATATATATATATATATATATTTGATGAGAAAAGTGTTGGAAAAAATATCCATTTTTTTTTCACATTTCCAAAATTTTCTTGTATCAAAATATTTTTCATATTATTGTCTATCTATATTTAGATTTTCATAAAGTTTGGATTGAAAAATGATAGTTTTCGAGATTTTTTTTTGTCAAATATTGGATATTTTTTTAAAATTTTGAGAAAACTATTGAGAATTTTGATAAATGACCTCTAAAAGTACCATCTAGAGGTGAATTCTGATTCAAAAAGTCTCTTTTGTGCAAGTATTTCTATACAAAAACATGTATACAGAAAATAATAATAATAATAATAAACAACATTGTAAAACACTAGCTTCTTCGCTCAACTATCAAATTATAAAATTTTTATTATGGATATCATGAAACTTGAATTTTTTTTAGATATTATAGACAATACATTGTTGTTATAATAAATGAAATATAGATCAAAATTAATCATAATTGAGTGTGAGGAAAAGTGAGGAAATACTAGTAAGCCCTTTCCAAAAAAAAAAAAATCCTGAGTGCGCGTCTGTAGCTGGCAGTCATTGAGTAGGATTTTCTCTTCTGTTTTCGTTTTCTAATCTCTTTTCCGTCTCTTCTTCGTCGTATTTACCGTTTGGGCGATTGCAGTCAGATATAGCCGTACCGCGTGGGTTCATGCATGCATATAATCTAACACCTATTTTTCTGTATCTCCAAAGTGGTATAAAAATCAAATATTTGTACATATTATTATTCCGATGATTAGAGTTCGGATCTTGATGACATTTGCGTTTAAATTTTTTGTTTTTAACGTCTCGATTCCAGTGGTGCCCAAAGTGTGTTCCGCAGAACCCGAGAATTCCACGTGACTAACGGAAGGGTTTCGTAAATTAGATTCGTACAATTGGACCGTGATTTTAGATTCTATGTGGAGCGAAGAAGCTTGAGTTTTTATAATTATGTTTATTTATTTATTTTTTTTTACTTTTACTCATCATAAAAAAAATTTGTTCACGTTTTCTT
The DNA here is from genome assembly GCA_025469315.1 of Stegophylla sp. TES_Ste_2020. Lineage (NCBI taxonomy): Eukaryota > Metazoa > Arthropoda > Insecta > Hemiptera > Aphididae > Stegophylla > Stegophylla sp. TES_Ste_2020. The sequence continues at coordinate 7,909 of JAIPRM010005566.1, read as the reverse complement.
CAAGAAATATTTGTCCGAAAATTTCGACCAGCAACTTTATGAAATACAATTTTGCTCATAACAGGTACTTTTGGGAGATTGCTTTTCAAAATTATTAATAGTTTCTTAAAAATGTGGGAAAAACTTTCCAAAGGGAAATTTTGATTAAGAAATTTGCTGGTTGAAAATTTTGGACAAGTATTTCTATACGAAAAAGTGTTCATAGAAAAAAAATAAAAACGAGCATCGACGTAAAAAAAAAAAAAAAAACACTTCGCTCCACTCAGAATCTAAAATTAAAAAAAATGTTAGAATATTTTCACAAATACAGTACACTGTCCCTTAAATTTTTTGTAAAAACAAAATGTGAACTAAGTTTGAATGTAATATATGATATATCTATCAGTTTTATTAGAAATCGAGCGCAAAGAGTAAAATTTTTTAGGTTTTTATTACATGCACAAAATGTTTCATCGAGTAGACGAGGCTTCAGCCTCCTCCAAATATCAAACTCTATTTGCGCCTATGCTGAATTCGATGGTATAAACTAAAATTCTTGTGCATCAATAATTTTCTAAATTATTCTATTTTGTAAATTTAATATTTTCGGGTATAATATTAAATACCTATTATTATTATTATTATTATTATTGTTTTTAACGCTGTTCTTGTAGCATAGTGGTCTCGCCGAAACTGCTAGATATGAACTAACCAGGTTCTTAGTTGTTTTAATAATAATATTGAGTACGATTGAACCCGAAAAATAATCACAATGAAAAATATTTTATAAATAAATTTGCATACTGTTATAATAACATACAGCGTATATCGTCATATATTAATTATTACATTTGTGTTTGTCTATAACAGAGGTTCCCAAAGTGTGCACTACGGTGCCCTAAGGGCACATCAAACATTTTCCAAGGACATCGTAGTTCAAAAATTTATTTACAATTTTATTATAATCATTTTTTGTCCTTGCATCACGAGAGAACGTATTGTTATTTGTTAAAACACTATGAATGAGTATTGAATCCCTTTTTCATGCAATACCCTTAAGCTTATCATAAGCTGATTACGAATATTTGATTGGCTTCAAACTTAATTGTTAAAATCATCCTTTAACAACAATTCGTACATCGAATTATGGTTAATTTTCAAAAACAATAATTATGAAGGTTCAAGTGAAAAAACTACACTTGCCCAAACTTATTTATGTGAATTAGGATTTTGCCTTACATTGTTCGGTACTTACACTGAATATTGCAGACGAGTGGCGGTTTTTGTCCCCGGACGCCGTATATTTAGGGACGCCTCAATATCAAGAGCTTTTATCAAAAATTTTGTAAATATAAGGGAGAGGCTGTTACATATGTTGACATATGCTCCATACTCGGCACTGTTCATGATATAATTTTTATTTTTCGTACTGTTTTTTTTTTTTTTTTTATAATAAAAATGCATGTTCAATGAAATTATTAAAATTGGTTATAAATGAAAATCGGTGATGAGCTCCTTTATTTCATTTTTAAAAAATAAGTAATATGTCATTGGGGGCATCACGAATAAATTTGGTCCGGAAAAAAAGGACCGCCGAAAAAAATTTTGGGAACCGCTGGTCTATACCTATAAAAAAGCATAATATAAGTAAATTATGTACGTTGTACACACACACACACACACACACCTATAGGTACATCATATTATATTATTGTTATCCAATACTCGACAGACCCCCACTGGAAGTTTTTTCACGATCTCGTCGTCGAAACACGAGTCGTGACCGTTTTCTCATATTATTATTATACTCTCGTATACGCGCGTTAGTGTGCACTGAAAAATATAATATACACGTGTGTGTGTGTGTGTGTGTGTGTGTGCGACTGTGAGAACCGTCTGAGAAATAATAAAATTACTTCATCCCGTGTATCGGCGAGAAGACGTTAAAGAGCGCGTTACCCAACGGCCGCGAGCCGTCACCACCGCGCTGACGACGGTTGTCGTCATGATTCCCAAACAGTTTTTTTTTATTATTATTATTATTTGCTTTTTTTTTTTTTTTTCATTAATGACTCGACTGTGTTTTTGCGTCAGCTCATTAAGGTCATTGCCGAAAAACAGAAAAAAAAAATAAAATCAAATAACCGGGTCGTGACACGTCGCGGGTGCAGTGTTGTGTGTGGGCGGGTGCGCCGTGGTTTCGACGCCGCGCGTACGTTTATTTACCCCGTTAAAATATTTTTGCAATAATTGATTTTTGATTTTTTTTTTTTTTTTTTTTTGTTTTCAGAAAAGAAATTCAGCTTCACGGAAAAACAGAGGTACGACGGATGGTTCAACAATCTGGCACACCCGCAATGGGGATCGATCGGTAAGCGGTTATCCGAAATGATTTATAGATTATGCAGTGTATTTATCACGTAAATGTGATAATGTTTTCGAGTGTCGTTAATTTATATTGAACATCAAAATGAGGGCTATTCGTGAACTGATTTCGATAGAATTTCGAATGAATTAATATATTCGTCACTTAAACCACTAAGATGACAAACTTGTGTAAATTATTTTAACATAAAAATGTAATAAAAAGGACTAGGGACTTAAAGCTCTATAAATACCGTAAAATATGTGAGTATTCGTGTTCCAAAAATGAACCAAATATCCTATAAAATGTATATACTCAAAAAATATGCAAAAAATGCATAAATAAGCACTTCATTTTTTTATTTCATTGTAGAAAATTTAAAAATGAAAATTTACATTTATGTGTTAATTATTGTTTTCTTATCTAAGCATTTTATTTATTTTTTTAATTCTAAGTGAAGTGAAAAAACTAGTGATATACTTTGAACGAAGTGAAGAAGCTAATGCTTTTACAATGTTTATTTATTTATTATTTTTTATTTTTTCTGTGAACACTTTTTTGTACAGAAATATTTATTCAAAAGTCTCGATCAGCGCTTTTTTGAAACAGGATTTGCTTCTAGTTGGTACTTAAAAGAGGTCATTTTTTGAATTTCTCAATTCATAATTTTTTTTTTTTTTTATCCAAAATTTGACAAAAAAGACTTGGAAACCGTAATTTTTTGATCCAAACTTTATAAAAAATTTAAACATAGATAGACAACAAGATGAGAAATATTTTAGAGTAAGAAAATTTAGAAAATGTGAAAAAAAAATTTTAGACGTCTTTCTAATACTTTTTTTATTGAGTATTTTTTTTTTATACAATGATTTTTTTCTGTAAATACTTTTTCTTACATAAATACTTGTCTAAAAGTTTCGATCAGCAGTTTTTTGAAACCGAATTCGCATCTAGTTGGTACTTTAAAGAGATTTTTTTTTAGTGGGGGGAGTACCCAAAATTTGACAAATAATACTCGGAAACTATTATTTTTAATCCAAATTTTATGAAAATTTAAACATAGAACGACAAAATAACATGAAAAATATTTTGGTTCAAGAAAATTTTAAAATGTAAAAAAAAAAAAAATTGCTTATTTCTATGAATATGAAATAAGTGCTCAGTAGTAGTAGTTTGAACAAAAGCGTCCAGCCACTGAGCATTCCATTATTGGGTTTTTTTGACTGGTCGCGGATAATTCATTAATAATGGGCAATGGCATATCGTCGCCGCCCGCCACTGGTCTCTCGTTGAATATAATATTATATTCGAACGAAGGTCGCGCGTTATGAAATTAAACGGCACACTGCATGATCAGCGGGCTGCTCGTTGTAATTAACGTGCAAAATCTCGCGAACACTCACGTCGCGTCCTACGCTGTCGTATTTTTTTTTTTTTTCCTTTTCCATATTTCACCTTCGGTATGCCTACATTATTACGTCCACGTCGGAATCTCGTCCAGTTGTTCGTCTTGCAACACGCCGCACGGCGTACAGTAGTAGTAATAACCCTCTCCGCCCCCAAAATCGCGTTCCTACTGAATTACCAGTTCGGATGCGGTTTCCCCGCCGCCGAAACGTGACCCACGAAATAATGCTGATTGATTATTGGGGGGCTTCTGCGGTTTTATTATTTTGTCTGGTGCATGTCAATGTCACGGACCTGTCAGCTGATAGATTCAATATTAATCACATAATAACGAACAATAATACGATTTTTTTTTTTTTGTCTATGATGCGATTCAAAATTCATCATGTCTCTCTCTCTTTCTCGAGCTGGGGGGGAGGGGTAAGTGGGGGTATACAGTATACATCAAGCCCTCAAGGTAATTTTCATTGAAGTGTGAAATGTTTACTCTACCTTTTTGACGAGTGAAACGAATAACTCAGATTGCGCCGCTGCAAGCATTTATCAGAGCCCCCAACATAAGAGGGACTAAGGGTGAAGAAAAAAAAAGAGAGTTGAAAGACTGCTGCTACCCAGGGTTTTCTGTCATCGCAGAACGTCATAGGTCTTATATACGGCTTTATCACATTTTTGGATTCTGAACGAAATGGAGAAGCTAGTGTTTTTACAATGATGTTTAATTTTTTTTTCTGTATACAACTTTTCGTATGGAATTACTTGTCCGAAAGTTTCGATCAATAACTTTTTGATACTGGATTTGCCTCTGGATGGTATTTTAGAAAGGTTATTTTTTGAATTTCTCAATTCTTCAATTTTTTTTTTTTTGGAAAAAACTACCCAAAATTTGACAAAAACGACTCGAAAACCATCATTTTTTGATCAGAACTATATGAAAATTTAAACATAGATAGGAAATAATATAAGAAAGATTTTGATGCAAGAAAAATTTAAAAATTTGTGAAAAAAAATTTTTGAACATTTTTCTAATATATTTTTTTTTCATTTATTTTTATATTATTAACTTCTTTCGTTCAGAATCGTTTTATTGAAGAAATTATTTATCGTTTCTTTAAAATTCAATGCACTCGCAAGCAGTGGCGGATCCAAGGGGGGGGTAATAGGGTAAATGCCCCTTCCTTGAGCTTATTATATAAAAATATATTACATTGTGACTAGTAAGAAATACTAGTTTTATTCAGCGTCAAAACGAGAATCCCACCCGTCGTGAGAAGTATGTCCGGCTTTCTCTATTTTTAATTGTCAGTATTTTCTTTAAACATTTCTGCCAGATAAAAAAAAAGCAGACAAAAATGATTTTTGTCAATTTAATTCAAAATTGAATTTAAATTCTCAAAATATATGCGTAGTAAAATTTTTTATTTTTAATATTAAGACTTGAAAATTTAATATGATCTTACTCATATATATATATATATATATATATATGACTAATTTTTCTGAAAAATTTCGAAAATCGTAAGTCAACTGTTTCTCTACACCTTTTTGAAGTTGAAATTTCGACGAAATTCATTAGTTTTACCAAAATTACACATTTTAATGTACATAAAAGAAAATTTGCCTCATCGATTTTTAGATTGATGAACAAAGTAAAAAAGCTTATGTTTTTACAATGATGTTTATTTTTTTATTGTTTTTTTCTCTTTCTGGAAACACTTTTTCGTATAGAAATACTTGTCCAAAAGTTTCTATCAGTATTTCTATAGAATCAGAATCATACCTAGATGGTACTTCAAAGAAGTCATTTTTCCAAAACAAAATTTTACTTTTTTCAAAAACGGGGGAAATCTGTCGAAAAATTGACAAAAAACGGCAAAATATGCAATTACCGGAATTTCCGTAAAGTTGAAAATTACTTTTTAACATTACATCTAAAATAATTCAGCTAGAGACTTGAAACATTCACCAACTACTAAAAATAGTCATGAAAACATTTCATAAAAATTTCAAAAAGATTTGATCAATTTTGAGTTAAGTACAGCATTTTGAAAATTTCGGAAATTTCTCATTTTTTGTTAGTTTTTATGTAATATAATTTTTGATTTTTTATAATAAGACATTAAAATTTAATACAATCTTATTCACATATATGTCTAATTGCCCTGATAAAATCTCGAAAATCGTTACTCAACTTTTTTTTTATACCCGTTTGAAATTAGAATTTCGACGAAATGCGATGGTTTTACCTAAAATTACGTACTTTAACGTACATAAAAGGAAATTGGACAAAACGATTGTTTTGAAATTCGGTGCCTAGAATACTTTGGTGTAATAAAATTTCTTACAGACGAATAATTAAATATTTTACAATGGTTTGATTGAAAAAAAATTGGAAAAAGTACGGATAAATTATTATATAATATGTAATCAACACCTAAATGGTTGTGTAGGTAATGTTATTCGCCATCTTATATATTTTTCGACGCTGTATACGATGGTGTAAAATATAATCTACGTATACCAATAGTTTTCTAATTATTTTATTCTATTTTGAAAATTCAATATTTTTGGTTATTATACTTAATACCTATTATTTCAATCCAATGTTCAACGATGTTAGTGTAGCACAATTGGGACGACAATACCCTGTTCACGATCACGCGACGGTGTCGGGTTCGAGTCAACTCTGGCAATCCGAATATTTTGCATTTTTTTGAACCGTAACTGACAACATTTGCCACGATAAACATTAGTAAAAAAGCCGGACATACTTCGCACAATGGGTGTTCTTCGCACGACTGGTGGGATCTCTTGACGGGTGTATTGAATTTTAGAGAAACGATAAATCATTTCTTCAATAAAACGATTCTGAGCGAAGTTTCAAATACTATATAATAATAATAATCGGCGATAAGATAATATTAATAAAATTATATTTAATAATGTTGGGTAGGTACAACATAATTTGTGTGCGTACTTTCGTTTGTGCGTGTGCTTGCGTGTATGTTTGCGCACTACACGCAGTAGTGTATGAGGTAATAAAAGTCTAAATAAAAATCTATTTTTTTAAATTAATAAATCGACAAACTCACAGTAATTAGTGTAATTAGAATTCTTGTCGCTTAACAGGAAAATCTGGGTTTTGAGCTATAATATATAATTAACTTTATTTTCCGATAATACACCTTGCACCAAATAAAATTCATAAAATTTTTTCAGATGTCCATTAATAGTCATAATAACAAAATAATCCATATATATTTTTATTTATAGAAAATTATTTATAGTATTAATATGTATAGTAATTTTTCCGACTTTTTTTCAATCAAAACATTGTGAAATTTTTAATTATTCATTCATCAAAAATTATCTTCAACCAAAATGTCCGCAATGTAATTCTCCATCTGCGTACTAAGTTTCATAAAGATCGGCTGAACCAATTATTTTTTATATGCGTTTAAGTGTGTAATTTTAAGTAAAACTTATGAATTCTGTCAAAATTCCAAGTTTAAACAGTTATAAAACAAATACTTGACTAACGATTTTCGAGATTTTTCGAGTACTGTTAGAAATACATATGACTATGATTGTAGTAAATTTTCAGCTCTTAATATCCATACATTAAAATTGTATGAATTAAAAACTAACAAAAAACGAGAAATTTCCGAAATTTTCAAAATGCCGTACCTACCCCGAAATTAGTCAAATGTTTTTGAAAATTTTATGAGGGGTGCGCATAACTATTTTTAGTAGTTGGTGAAAGTTTCAATTTCTAGCTTCATTATTTTGGAAGAAAGGCGTAGGGAAAGTGGCGTCCCCATCGCCCGGTGCATTATAATAAATACACCGCAATAGCCCCACCCTGACCTCAACTGGTTGGGGTGGCCTGGCCCTCCAGGTTGGGGGTTAAGCGAAGGGCTAACAACCCTTCCTTGTAAAAAACATATTGTGGCGAATCTAAAAACCGAGCCTCGGGACAGTATCAAGGGAAAACTAGATGGAAAACGGAAAAAGGACAGCAAGAAACTAAGGATCGGAACATGGAATATTAGAACTTTGTTTAAGCCAGGAGCTTTAAAAATAATAATTGACGAAGTGACCAGGTATAATATACCAATAGTAGCACTACAAGAAGTAAGGTGGCCAGGAAACGGTAGTGTT
>JAIPRM010005565.1:0-20304 GCA_025469315.1 Stegophylla sp. TES_Ste_2020 | reverse complement strand
TTTATACATTTAAACAATAAGTTGTAAATATTTATAAGTTTACATTGTAATAACTTTCTGCAGGCTAATAACCTAAGCTGTTGAAGCCTTATCATTAATAAAAAAAAAAAAAAAAAAATTTAGTACTTTTGGATAAATAAAAGAAAAAAAATTGTTAGTAAATTAATAAATTGTATTATATTTTGTAATCTTAAAACATCATTTAGATTAGATTAGTATTATGACAATACCTCTAATATATGAAAACGAATTCAATGTTGAACTACAAAGGGGTTTTAATTACAATATTGTCATCTATAGTCAGCACTGAAATAATTATTTAAATATTATTAAGATATATACACTTCTCGTAACAATAACTTATTTGCATATTAAAGCATATGCTGTCTTCAAAATATATATAAATGTAAAATCATATTTTTTTGTATATTTTACAATAATTCTTAAAGAATATTAGAAGAATATTTTCAATTATTTATGACAATATTTGCATCTTATTTTGGCTATTTTAAGAGAATATTATTTCGGCCTCTAAATATCACTAATCATTATAATTAAAGACCGTATTTTACATATAATACATGTTCATAGATTTATAACCAGTAACATGCAGTAATTGGTTTTATTGTCGACCATACATAAATAAAACGAATGGAAAATTTTTATTTTGCATATTTTGAGTGTTAGTGCATATTTTTCATGAAATCTCATGTTTTTGCATATTACATATAATATATTCAGTCCACAATACAAAAATTGAAAATATTTTTAAAAACAATGTAATATTAAGTTAATGTTTAAATAGTGGGTGTATATTTTTTACCATAAAAAATTGTAGTTAATTCTTCCATCATCAATGTTTTATTTTTATAACTTCATAATAAATATTATACATTAAATTGAATATTTTTTAAATTATGAACAAAGTAAAGAAGCTAGTGTTTTTATAAAAATTTTTATTTTTTCTGTGAACACTTTTTCGTATGGATCTACTTGTTCAAAAGTCTCGATCAGTAACTTTTTGGAACTGGATTTACCTCTAGTTGGTACTTTAAAGAGGTCATTTTTTGAATATATCAATTCTTCAATTTATTTTTGAAAAAAAAAACAACCCAAAATTTGAGACAATAAAAGATTCGGCAATCATCACTTTTTGATCCAAACTTAATGAAAATTTAAACAATAGATAGACAATAATATAAAAAACATTTTGGAGCAATAAAATTTTGAAAATATTAAAAAAAATGTTTGAAAATTTTTTTTAATACTTTTTCTCATTAATTTTTTCTTTTTATTTATTTATTAGATAAAAAAAGAGTAAAGTAAAGTAAAGTAAAGCAAAGTAAAGTATAGACAAGAAAGCTGTACATATTTATTTTGCACTACGGATATTCTTTGCTTTTCGGAGTCAGATAATCTTGGTGGGTGTGTTGAAAATTACTGGTTCTTTATATTAACTTCATTCGTTCAGAATCGTCTATACTTTACTTGACTTTACTTATTTATGAATTGTGTGATAAATATTGATAATTAATTAATGGCTATATCAATATAAAATATACAAAAAATTCAATTGTAAAATATTTAAAAATTATTTTGCATATTTTTGCTTTGAAAGTGCATGTTTGAAATTTTTGAAGTGCATATATGCATGCATATTTTATAATTTAAAATGCATAAAAATTCGGTCTCTAATTATAATATATAAATCATGCATGCATGCAAACGGAGGAGGGCAGCAGAGTCAGCATATTATGTTTCCAACTAAATTTCTTTGGGACTATCAGAGCCGCCTAATATTGAATTATGGCTCTGAGAAAATTATATATTATATTTCCACAAACGATAAATATTGTAGTTAAAAACAGTTTATACATAAATAAATTTAGTACTAATATAATATATTTGTAAACTATAGTAAAATATTTTATAACTATAGAATGTGTGAGTATAAAACGAATCCTGCCTATTTAAGAGAAATATGATTTTAAATTGTAATTATTATCAATTATCCTCGATAAATCTAAAAAGCTGGGCATATGATAATATTATGGGTATTCTTTGCACAATAGTTGAAACTTGATGAGAATGTTAAATCTTAAGGAAAAGATAAATCATTTCTTCACCAAAACAGTTTTAAGTGGAGTTTCAGTTTATAAAAGGCAGTTTTACTTAAAAATTACCCATAAGGTATATTATTAATACAAAAGAAAATATTTTTTAATCGAAAAGTTTTATATCTCATTGTAAACTGGGAACAGGAAAAACACACTTTTATGAGAAAAAGTCTTAGAAAAAACGTATATTAATGAATAATCATAGGTGGACATTGGGAGAGACTTTGGGAATATTATACCTTCCTGATATAACATTAATCTCTCAAAAAATTGTACTTTAAAAATACCCAACCTTGTAAACAAATTATTAAATTTTAATTTTTTTTTTCTATCTCAAAAGTTAATTAATATGAAAACCAAAACTAGGATCAGTTAAAATGATAGATTAGACATAGACTAACAGGCCAAACGCTGGATCAAAAAGTTAACTTATGTTTGTAAAAGATTACTGATAGACATTACCATTGTTGTTCTCTGTTAGCAAACGTTTACCATTATCAAATTTTCTCGTAATTGCAGATTATTATTTTAAATTTAAAAAATGAACTAATCATAGTTACAAGAACAATAATAGTTGTCATTTTCAACACACCCACCAAGAATATCTGACCCGAAGAGCGAAAAATATTTGTGGTGTGAAGTATGTCTAGCTTTCTTGTCTATTCTTTACTTTAATTGTATTTATTTGTTCAATATTAATTCCGAAGGGTATATTTTATTATGGTTCTTATTGTTTGTTTATTTTAATAAATTATAAATACAAACTAAAGGCTTGTGAAAAAGTACATTGTACTACACACAATTAATCCAAATAATAAATAACCAACACTGTTTTAATTTTGGTATTCTACACTCACCAATAAAATAAGTAAAATTATGGACCAGATTTGATGGTGAAACTTGGGAATGGGCAGGATTAATCTCATGCTGTCGCTGTGACCAGAATCTGTTTAGGCCTATAATATAAAATAAAAAATAATAGGTCCCGGAACTCAATGATTTGAAAATCTTAAAAAAAAAGTCTTTAAAATGACTTTGAAAATAGAATATTTGTACAGATAATAATAGGATTGGAATGTTACTTATGTCAAATATTTAATTTTATCCAAGTAATGTGTTAGGTACAAAAAAATAATGAAGTAAAAGCAAATATATCTATCTTAAGTAGAATAATGTATAAAATGCACCAAATATTACTTTAAAAAATGCTTATGATATAAAATAAAATGTGTATTATTAAATTTTACACAACAGTCACATTAATGTTTAGATATTCATCATTATTTATCATCATTATAATTCAAAAATGCATTAAGTTCTGAACCCAATAAATTGGCTATATTATAAGCTAGATATTATGTACATCCATGTCACATGAATCATTCAAAATGAAGTTATAATTAGGTATACAATAAGTTTTCATATGTAAGGTTAAAATTTGACAAAACCAATTTTTTCCAATTAAACCTTCTAAAATTTAAATGACACAGGATGAAAAACATCTAAAAATAAAATTAAAATCAATGTTGAAACAACATCCAAGACCTTAGGTTAAATAAGGGTTAACAGAGAGGTTTGTTCATTTGGAAATTAAAACTTTATTACTTTGTAAATTAACATACATTGTTAATTTAATGATTTTTGATTAAACTATTTAAACAAAATATACAGGTACGACAATTTAAAAACATTTAGGTTCACATTTTAGTTATATATTAATTTACGTGCCATTGATTATATATTAATTATGCAATGTACATTTATATAAGTTATTAAGTGACAAATATAGAACATAGAGAAAAGTAAAAACAAGAAAAATCAAAGGAAGTAAAATTTATATAAATACAAAATAAGCTTACAGATAATTACATAGAGTTAAAGAAAAAAAACATAACAAATAATATAGATAATAACATAGAATTTAACAAATTTAAATAAACATTGTATCATCGATTTATATGATACAATAAATTATAATGACCAATTTTATTTTCATTTCTAAATAATATTTGAATTAACAAACTAAGTATACAACTCAATAAAAAAATGTATCAGATTTAAATAAAAATACATTTAGAAGTATATTATAGTTTGAATTAACAAAAAAATAATACAATTATGAAATAAGTAAATCTGGTTTAAATAAAAGTATTTTAGTTAAGGTAAGCCAGTATTGCCTGTTATTTTAAAGTACATTTTTTTAAAATTAGTTATTTAAGTATATATATTTATAATATAATTGTTTATTATATTCTATACATCCTAGCACCTATTCATTCTCTAATAAGCACCTTGTAAAGATACAATTTATTTGCTAGGATTATAAGAGTATAACATCAAATAAAAACACTCCAAATTAACTACAAAAATTCTAGATATTTATATTATAATAATAAAACAACTTAAAATAGTAACCTATTTTTAAACATTTTCCATACATTATGAGGTTAACAATAATATATATTGTATATTCTTAATTTCACACAATATGGAAAAAAAATTTAATATTTATTGAGATAATCAAATAACATTAAAACTATAAATTACAAAAAACTTCAAGCTTAAATAATAATATTTAATATATAAGTTACAATAATATTTAAATGCGTTCCTTATAAATAATATATAATGGTATTATTAAAACTTAAGATTATATTAAAATTAAGATTAAAATTTATGACTAACAAAATATCTGATGACACACTTTTTTCCTTTTGAAAAATTGTGCATTTTCTGGAATCTGAAAAATGACACACAGATATATTTTTTTTAATTATAATTACAAAAGAGAGGTGTTTATAATGAATATAATCTTTAACTTGTTAAATTTAATTATCAAGTATTTTTTCACTAACTACTAATGTAATTAAATGAATAGAAATAAAATTGAAGTTTTTGTGAAATATTATATTACAATACTAAATGTATAAAACATAATTTATTTGTTAAAGGAAATTTATTTAAAAAAAATAAAATAAAGTATAGACAAGAAAGCCGGGACATACTTTCAACCATGGATATTCTTCGCTCTTCGGGTCAGATACTCTTAGTGGGTGTGTATAATTTTAAAGAAACGATAAATCATTTTTTTAATAAGACGATTCTAAATGAAAGAAATTATTAATATAAAGAACAATATAGTCGTAATTTTCAACACACTCACCAAGAGTATCTGACCCAAAGAGCGAAGAATATACGTGGTGCGAAATATATCCAGCTTTCTCGCCTTTACTTTATTTTGCTTTGCTTTATTTTAATTTTTTTTTTTTATCTAATAAAGAAAAAATATTCAATAAGAAAAAAAATGTTGGAAAAATGTCCAAAATTTTTTTTTCATATTTTCAAAATTTTTTTGCGCCAAAATGTTTCTTATATTATTGTTTATCTATGATTAAATTTTCATAAAGTTTGGATCAAAAAATAATGGTCTTGGAGTCTTTTTAATCAAATTTTGGGTAGGTATTAAAAAAAATAATATTGAAGATTTGAGAAATTCAAAAAATGACTTCTTTTAAATACCAACTAGTGACAAATCAAGTTTGAAAAAGTTGTTGATCGAGACTTTTGGACTAGTAGATCCATACGAAAAAGTGTATACAGAAAAAAAACATCATTGTAAGAACACTAGCTTCTTCACTTCGTTCAGAGTCTAAAAGTATATAAAACTATGATAGCTAAATTTTATACATATTTATATAATAGATCTTTGTTAAGTAATATTGTAAAAATTGTATATATATATATATAATATATATATATATATATTTTTTTTTAAGAAAGCAATGCATATTATTTAGTTTATAAAAGTTCAAATAAAAATGTGATTCTTTAATTTAGTATGTTTTGTAGCTTGACGGAAAGTGGTTCAGGGAAAATGATAAGAATATCACACTTTTAAATGTAACTAAAATTTTACAGTATTAAAACTATGTTTAAAACTCAAAATACATTTATCCTAACACAATTAATTATATTATTTTCATTTTTGTACATACAAATAAACATAATCTAAGCATTACTTCACATCAATAAATGTGTTATAGTTTTAGATTCTGAATGAAGTAAAGAAGCTAGTATTTTTACAATGATGTTTATTTTTTTTTTTTTCTTATTTTTTTTCTGTGTACAACTTTTCGTATAGAAATACTTGTCCAAAAGTTTCGATCAATAACTTTTTGAAACCCGATTCGCCTCTAGATTGTACTTTAGATTGTACTTTACATTTTTTGAATTTCTCAATTCTTCAATTTTTTTTTTGGAAAAAACCACCCAAAATTTGAAAAAAAACGACTCGGAAAACATCATTTTTTGATCTGAATTTTATGAAAATTTAAAAATAGATAGAAAATCCTATAAAAAAAATTTTGGCCCAAGAAAATTTTGAAAATGTGAAAAAAAATGTTGGACATTTTTTGAAAATTTTTTTTTTTTTATTAACTTCTTTCGTTCAGAATCGTTTTACTCAAGAAATGATTCATCGTTTCTTTAAAATTTAATACGCCTGTCAAGAGAATACCACCCATCGTGCGAAGTACACCCATCGTGCGAAGTATGTCCGGCTTTTTTTGTAATTGGTAATCATTTTGATATTTGGCATAACTCCACTTTGGATTTTCATTCCAATTTTACAAGTACAACCAAGGGGGTAGTCCCTGGGTCCAGACCTCCTCCCACAATTAAGGCATATTTAAGATTATTTTTTTTATTTATATAATTTAGTGTAATAAAATGTACCTATATAAATTATTAACTCTCATGAGCCACAAAAATAATAATTTTTTAATAGTTCCGCATTAAGACAACAAATATAATTTAAAATGCATATTTGATATTTCATCTATATAATTTGATAAAACAAATTATATGAAAAACTTTTCATAACGACACAGAATACTCTAAATAAATTTTGTCTTTTATGTGGTAACGTTTTTTTTCTTGAGTTAAAAACTCTATGTTAAAAAAAGAATGAATCCCCTCCCCTTAGGGTGGCCAGATATAATTTTAAGAAATTCAGGACAACGAATATGAATTACTTACAAATTTAATTAACCTGACCAAACAAAATCTTGACATTTTTAGCCAATGAATATCATAATAAAATATAAAATATTTAAATAATGAAATTAGAAAATATACAGTTTTCAACAATAACTATTTTAAAGTACAAAATAATCAAATAGTTTATATAAACATAACCAATAATTTCAACTTTTTCCTTATGTTTTCACAAAGTACTCTTATTTACTGAGGACTTCAGAAACGAATGATTTAAAATATCATAAACATTAAACGTTTAAAGTTAAATTTTGGGATATTAATATGTATAAATTCAAAACTGGTACAAAGTGATGTCTCAAAGAAATTCTTCACCGGGATATGAGTTCCAAAACCAGCAATGTTCTGGAAAATCCGGGATGAATGGCTATCCTAACCCCCCTCCATTTGAAAAAATTTTGGTCGTGCTACTGTTACCAATTGTATGATACGTAGGAACACAAATTCATATACCAGTAAAGTAATAGTCCATATATGTACCAGTAACTTGTAAGTGACAATAATAAAAGCCCATGAACCAAAATGTAATAATCTGTTGACTTAGGGAAGGATTTGAATAGGAACATGCATATTTTTATTTCAACATTGCTAATGAATTGGAGTTGAACCCTCAAAATTTGGATATTAAGGGACACTGCTCATAGTTATAAAATTTATAATAACAGCTACCCTCCACCCTCCACCGCTATTAACTGACACCAGTGACACCTGTGTATCAAAAATGTATTAATTTCAGATAGGTACCTTTAATATTTTTCAAAATAGTAGAATCATACGTCAAAGCCTGGTAGATATTGAAGATTTTCAGCCATAATCTCATTTCGCTTCTTTCGCCATTGCTTGATACATTGTTCAAAAATAACTTGAACACCCAAGGGATATTTATATTTATTTAAAAATGTTGAAATCTTGTAGCTATCAATACAAGACAATTGTTCAACGCCAATATACTCATCTAAAAACAAAAAAATCATACATAATATATATTTATATATTAGGGTAGTTCTTATTAGCCAGAGAAAAAAATAAAAAGTATGAGTTTTACTAAGCCTTACTTAATTGAATTTTTTCGTCATTTTAACTGGAAATGGTAAGG
This sequence comes from Stegophylla sp. TES_Ste_2020, assembly GCA_025469315.1. NCBI lineage: Eukaryota > Metazoa > Arthropoda > Insecta > Hemiptera > Aphididae > Stegophylla > Stegophylla sp. TES_Ste_2020. The sequence continues at coordinate 12,036 of JAIPRM010005565.1, read as the reverse complement.
TTATACAAGATATCAATCACATCTCGCGGATTTTACGTAAACAGAGTAAAAAGACTTAATTTAATCTGTCTATACCAATTTAATAATAAAGCTGAAGAGTTTACTATTATTATTTTTTTTTTTTTGTTTAAACGCGCTTAGTCTGGAACTACTAGTTGGATTTGAAAAATTATTTTTACATTTGATAGCCTAATTCTTGAGGAAGGTTATGGACTATGAAATATCACGCAACGACTCGTAGGAACCGAGCAAAAAATAAAAAAAATCTTAAAAAGAACAATATAATGATTTGGGACTTTTATTTTATTTTGTTTGTTTATTTGTTTGCTATAGAAAATTGAATACCACCAACTTTTTTATATTTTATTATTGTGATTATCATATTTTATAGTATAGACATTAAATAAATTTTATATTCTGATGTAAGTCACGAACAAATTATTGTTTTTTTGTTTTCTTTCTTTCTTCGTATTTTTCACGCTTTTATACCAGGCATTCAATAAATTCATACACACTTTTCACGGATTTCCTATGCAGCAATTCAACGCAGTTTCAAATGACTAGGGATTGGTCAAACTACATTTTGAGCACAAAACGAGTTTCAGATACAGACTAGTAACGAGAAGCAGGATTAAAAATCCAATATATAATTTCATGGGCAAAACGTTTGCCAGATCAGCTGGTATAATATAAATTGATAATATGCACCAGTTGTACCTATTGAACGATGTATACATTTTTTTCTTAAAAAGTACAATCAATTCCATCGAAGATGAATTTTTCTTCAAATTTAGTTGCTTTATTAAAATAATTACATTAAATTACAAAATCCACTCATATTTTAAATGGAAAACTTACTCGTTACAATGAATAAATAGCAGTGCTCAAATTGAGGGTGGATGAGGGGGACGCAATACTTTTTTTTTAAAAAAAATATTTCAGCACACCCCTACTAATTTTACAAAGACTCTCCCCATTCTCGAGTATATGATACATCATAATTTTTGGGGACGCTAATTTTTTTTTGACTTTTCCGTCGCTCTTCAATTATTTTTCAATTTATGCATTAAATAGGATTAAAACAAGTGGTTTAAATTTAGTTAAAAAGCTTATTTTTTATTTAAAAGCAAATGAGAGGAAGGAAGCAATTTGAATTTGAAAATTAGGCAATAAGTTTATGCATATTTAAATTATATTATTATATAATATGTACCTATATTAAAATAAATAATTAACGAACTAACTAAATATTATGTATTATTAAGTATTTAAAATTCTTATATCATACACATGATTTGATTTAAACTTACTTAAGCATGCTTGATACAAATAACCCATGTTCCAGTATTCCAAAATATTTTTCAAATTCATCTTATCTTCTGTGGTTAATGTTAGATGTGGATCTGATGTTGCTGGATCCCTGTTTACTGGACCAGGATTAGCGTTAGTCGTAGTATATTGTATTGTACTGTATTCGTTAGGAAAAGCATTTTCGATACCAATTCCATTTCCATATAAAAATGACTGAATAAATTTTGCAGTACTCATTTTTCAATTTGATGGAAGTAATATTTATTCTAAAAAATATAGGTATATTATATATTAACAAATACATATATGTATATTATTGGTCAATAGCTTTATATGATAGTATTGATTTTAAAAAGTGGGATATACTTTGAACCATGGATATTCTTCACACCATATGTGGGGTACCTTTGGTGGCTGTGTTGAATTTTAAAGAAACAATCAATCATTTTTTTAATACAATGACCCGAGCTTCAGTTAATTACAGACAAAAATAATTGTTAGTTTTATATTGAGTACCTAGGTATGTTTAACGATTGTTACATACTTACATTCTATAAGAAATTCATCTATGATTAGGTATTGTAAATTTGCTAAATTTTCTAAATATAAGCAACACTATTTTTAAAATAGGTAATTGGTACATTTTTACACGCCTTAAGCATTTTTAATATGCATTTTAAAAATTTTGGGGTAATCGTCCCCATTGCTCTCCTCCTGGATCCGCGCCTGATTACTGAACGTTTCAAACTCACTCATCCACGTTAAATTGCTTCAAATAAAATAGCCGGGCTAAATTTCATACTACATGGAAAAAAACACATATTCAGCAGTGTACAGCAGCTATTTGTGCAAGTAAAATTTGAGCGATCAGAAAAATTGTGAAAAGTTCTCTAAAAACTTAAAAGCAATATTTGTATAAAAATGCAAAATAAAAATTATATTAAAATAATCTGCATAGCCTGAAGTACATTTTGTGCATATAGACCTATGTTTTGAAACAGCAGAAAAAAAATGACATTGCATCAAAATTTCAGACCTAATCATAATAATGTTAAAGAGCTGTATTTATTAATAATTCTGTTCTTTTAAGCGTCATGTGAAATGGACATAAACTTTTTTTTCTGTATTGAGGGGTTGCCACCCCATCCACACTCTCCACTGGCTTACGTTTAGACGATAGTTAATATTTTCAATTATTTGGGTAGGACTTTGAAATTATGTATATTTCTTCTCACGTGTACATTAAGTGTACTAAAACTAAATGACCCTAATGAAAGTAACATCTTGAAATGAATAACGAGAGATGTCAATGTTGGTACAATTAGTTCACAAATAAAACGAAGCGTTTTAATTTTGACAACTGACCTAGATACTTACCCAAAATTCGAAATAACAGCAGAAGGCAATTTTAAGGTCGTTAGCAATCAGTGAGCAACTAGATTTTAAATGAAAAACTCGAGTTAGTTTAGTATTACGCAGTTTTAACTTACTACGACCCAATCGATCCGAAAACAGTCGATAAATAAAACTCTGTCAACCTGTGCGCTATAGTCGCAACAAGCTCGTCATCACCAGGCCTCGTCCGGGCGGTATCCATGGAAACGCTTTTGCTGGGCGCGCTGAGACAACCATTGGCATGCGTCGCTAGATTGATTATTTAGAGGCAGCAAAATGTTTTTCAATAATCTTATGATAGTTGAATACATATGTATAATTCGGATGACTAAATCGATAACCCTCTTAAAAAAAAAAAATAGTAGTAGCATTTGTAACATTCCTAGCTTTTAAATAGGTACAATTCAATCTGCGCATTAAACATTTTTATGTATAATTTAAAAAAATAAATAAATAATAATAATAATAAAGAGAAATTTGAAAAATTACATCCAAAAAGTAACAGCTAGATGCAATTTTTGATATAAAAAGTTAGTTACTGTTTGAAAGTTTTGGACAAGTAATTCCATACGAAAACGTGTACACATAAAACAAAGGGAAATAAAAAAATCTGGTATACTTTGCATCATGGGTATTTTTCACTCCTTGGGTCAAATACTTTTGGTGGGTGTGTAGAATTTTAAAGAAACGATAAATAATTTCTTCAATAAGACGATTCTGAACGAAGGAAGTTAATAACATAAAGAACAATAATAGTTATAATTTTCAACACATCCACCAAGAGTAAATGACCCGAGGAGCGAAGAATACCCACGGTGCGAAATATATCCGGCTTTCTTGTCTATATTTTACTTAAATTATCTTTGTTTTACTTTACTTTACTTTTCTACATTTAAATTTTGAGAAAACTATTGAGAATTTCACTAAATTACTTCTTAAAAAGTACTATCTAGATCTTGAGAAAAATCCGGTTTCAAAAATCACTCGCATAGATACGACTCATCGAACATCTTGGTTTTGTAATTTTTTAGAAAAATAGCTTTTTACTACGAAAAGGCTGCCGATTCCAGCTGTAGATGATACTTTTAAGATGTAGTTTTTTAATATTCTTAATAGTTTTCTTAAAATTTTGGGAAAAGTACTCAAAATTTGACAAAAATATCTTTTTTTAATTTTCAAACCGTGTGGAGATTTAAATATAGATAAATAATATTATGAAAAATGTTTTGGTAAAAGAAAAATTTTGGAAGTACACTTTTTTTGTCATACAATTTTTTTTTTAATATATTAATAAACTATATTTTTTAAGCAAAGTAGTCTAATTTTAATTGAAGCTCCACTCAGAACCGAATATATTCGAATATACATGAAAAAATAAATGGGCATGTCAGCGTCAACAACATTGTAATACGTACATTTCCTCCACCCTTTTACGTGTATTGAGTTCTCCTCCTCTTATTGGTTAGTTATATCAACACAAAATATAGTATAATATTATGAGCGGGGAACTTAATATATAGTAAAAAGTAGAGATGCGCCAATCGAACTAAAAGTCGCTGACGCTTAATATACCTATTTTGTCATGCATATTATAGGTAAGGCTTATGCTCGAATACATCGTCGTCATAGACAGTTGATCTTGCCACTTATCATTTGGATTTGTTAATCATTTTCCACTGAATGATAGGGTCAAACAACAATAAATTCATACATAAATATTTATTACCTCTTGCTGATTGAAAATTCCGTTATCATTGTTTACTACAAGGCATTTCGTGAGCGTCAATGATATTTTGTCAAAACAAATAGGCATTTAGATTAGTATTGTATTTAGTATGTTTAACAATTAAATAACATAACAAATTAATTAAAAATAAAAATTACAATAATTCATTTACATTTTGTAATTCGTGAAAATTATTCATTTTTACTATATTTTAAAATTAAAAGATCTTATAATTGCAATAAAACAGACCTAACTTATTTCAATAAAAACGTAAAATTCAAGTAGACCTATATGTATCAACATTAAACCGTTATAATTACATATTTATATAAAGCCATCAATAGTCACACATTCTTCGAGCTTTTCTAATTATGTTCCGCTTCATGAATGTCATTGACGGTTAAGAATAATACAGAGAACAACGTTCCAATTATAGTCAATGGCACTCTCAAGCCGAAACACGTACATTCACAGTGCCAGGTTTAGGGGGAAACTGGGCACTTGCCCCGAGCGCCATTTATTTGGGGCGCAAAATGTTTTTGCTATAAATTTGAAAAAAAAAATATTTGTTGTAAATTTGAACTATGGTCCGTGTGGCGAGGGAATGAAGATTTCGCGTATTTAAATGAACGAGCTCTAAAGTTCGGAGGTTTAATTTCTCCCACCAAGCAGCCCATTCGCGAGCAATGATTAAGCAATGGGTAGCACCGTAATCGAAAGGCGGCGGCGTCGTTTATCCGTTCAAGTTCACACTATCTAAATACGGTTAACTATTTTATACCCATATTAGGGTTGCCATTTATTTTCAAGTACTGACTGGGACATTTACCGATAATTTCTTCAACTTTTAAATTCTAAGTAGAGCCAAGAAGCTAGCGTTCAATTATATTTATTTTATTTTTCATTATTATGTCTTCATATTATAAAAAGCTGGACATACTTCGCACGACGGGTGGGATTCTTTGACGGGTGTATTGAATTTTAAAGAAACGATAAATCATTTCTTCAATAAAACGATTCTGAACAAAGGAAGTTAATAATATAAAAAAAAAAATTCAAAAAAATCGTTTTTAATGTTTCGTATTTAAATAATATAAAGTCAAAATTAATTATATTATTATTACGCGCTGAACTGTAGTAGGGTTCGGAATTACGCTCACCGGGACTTTCGCAGGGTCTACAGGGACGACCGGGACTGAAATTATAAATGGGATAAAAAATGGATATATATATATATATACATATTTAGATATATGTAGTATATTTTGTATTTTGTATCTGATAAAAGGATTTTGCGCCAGATAAAAAAAAATGTTAGATCCGGCACTGAGTATATACATATATAATATGGTTTATAGCTCGAATACAATATGTGCGCAATGTATACAATATTCAACCTTTAAAACAATAAGTTGAAAGTGATATAAAATAATATAAAGTTATAACGAAAAGTAACCTGCCATTTTTGTAAAAACTGTCGTTCGAAGCATAATTATAAATTGTATTGTTTGTAAAAAATTATTTACTGAAGTAACTTTTAAGAAAATTTTACCACAGGTAGAAAAAATATCTAGGTATAAGATTAATTAAAACTCCTTAACATGTTTAATGTACACATTCTTCGAGCTCTTCTAATTTTTAACGGCCTGAAGCATGTAGTCGATAGTTCCGCTTTAAGAGTGCAATAAACAAATTGGAACAATACAGAAAAACAAAGTTTCAATTTATCAATTGCACTCTCAAATCAAAACATATACTCGTATGTGTGTGAAACATATAATCTAGTATACATATATAATATGGTTTATAACTTGAATACAAATGTGCGCAATGTATACAACATTCAACCATTAAAACAATAAATTGAAAGTGATGTAAAACAATATAAAGTAATAACAAAAAGTAACCTGCCATTTTTGTAAAAAATGCCATAATTATAAATTTTATTGTTTGTAAATAATTATTTACTGAACTAACTTTTAAGAAAATTTTACCACAGGTAAAAAAAATATCTATAGGATTAATTAAAACTACTTAACACGTTTAATGTACACATTCTACGAGCTCTTCTAATTTTTAACGGCTTGAAGCCGTCAAAACCCTCCCGGAAAAAATATCCTGCGTGCGCCACTGCTCAAAAGTACTTAAATTTGTATGCTGAATCCATAAAATAAATTTTAAATACGTAATTTCAATTTAATTCACGTTATACCACTCACAAGTAGGACAAAATATTTTCTTATCATCGGCTTTTTACATAATTATTAGTAACATTAAAAATTTGTAGTTTTGGAGATAAGCAAAAATAAATTCAGTGTCTAAAAATATAATATGTTACATTTTTAAAGCTGGCTCATATTATATCATCTAACATGGCATACAAGCCGAAAAAACCTTGGCGCACAGATCGGCTATCTCCCCTATTCATTGGGCCAAATTTTAAGAAAATTCGACCACTAGGAATGTAATGGTCAAAATAAATTCCTACCTGGTTAAGATTCAAATGTGACTAGGTTACTTGTAAATAAAAGTAGTCTTTTAATAGTCTTAAGTATTAGATAAAACTACTTAAAACGTATAATATACACATTATTCGAGTTCTTCATAATATTTTAAATGAATAAGAGAAAAATTAGCAAATACGAGCAATACAGAAAAAACATTGACCGCATGAACCAATTTCACACTTAAACCACTTTAATACTCGTATGTGTATAGAAGATATGGTAAACGTATGGTTTAGCTCAAATACAATATATATACAATATCCAAGCCTTAAACAATAAAATAAAATAACAACTATATCTATAAAACAAGAACTATTGTTATTATTTCCAATATTTTTTAGTATGTTTTCTAAAATTACGTAGACTATAGACTTTGATATTATTGATTGCATTTATTTTCTTTTCGTGTGTTATGTGTAAGTATATGATTATACTAAATGGTCCTAATGTAATGGACACGTAATAATATGTTGACGAGTGTAAATTTTTAAAATCCGTCACGAGAGATGAGACAATGTTGGTAAGTACTACATACTTATAGTTCACGAATATAAATAATTTTAATTTTAACAACTGATCTATGTACTTACCAAAATTTCGAAATTACAACAGCAGAAAACACTTTATTGTCATCAGCAATCGGCAAACAACAAAGTTTCAAGTCCTTAGTCCACTACTCGAGTAATGTATACAAGTATAACGTAGAATTTACTTATTATAACCCAATCACTCCAAACACAGTAGGATCAATAAATTTGCAGTGAGATGTGCTATGGTTGCTGTCGTCGGGTCTCGTCGACTCCTCGGTTACCGTAGTAACGCTTTGGGGCGCGCTCGGGCATGCGCAACAATGCTCCAATTTAGGCGGGGTTGTGACGCGATCTCTCAATTATTCATATATATTTATGTACACTATATAACAGGGGTGTCCAACACATAGGCGACACTTGGCGTTAATTTAAGGCAGGGAGGGCAACAGTGACGTATTTAGAGGGAGGCCAAAGGGACGATCGCCCCACCCAGTGGCACTCTTTTAGGGGCGGCATATCCGGATGTAAACATTGCATTAAAAATGTTACTGTGTTGTGTGGTACCAAACTGCTCATCTGAGAGGTCTTTAAGGTCTTTTAGTGCTTTAGAATATATTAAAACCTTTTTACATTCAAGGATGACCGATAAACGCCTAAATGATGTTCCAATACTAAATATAGAATACAACGTTACAAAAGAATTAAATTATGAGGATATCATCAATCAGTTTAGTCAATTAAGAGCAAAAAGATATAAATGTTAATAAATTGTTATAAAAATAAAAAAATATATTGTTAAATAATTTGAGCCAAAGTTATGTTAACTGTTAATAATAAATAGTAATTATATAACTAATAAAATATTATACATGTTAATATTTGATTTTTTACTTTATTGTCTATTGAATTTATAACCGTGTGAATGTAAAATAGTATATAAAATTAAAACAAAGATTTATTTTGTAACAAATTGATATTTATGACGCACATAAAGAGAGCACACTTTTATTTTCTTACTCGAATACTATCGCCTAAAGGAACACCAACTATTACTAACCTAGATACTAACCTCTTGAAATAAAAGGTTTATGATTTTATTTACAGTTATTCTGTAAAATCTTTTGATATCGTTAATTTTTTTTTTTTTGTGTATTTTCTATATATGTGCTTTTTTGTGAAACGTTCAATATTTATGGTAGATGGGGAAGGGGGAATTATAGCACTCTGGGGCGTCAAACACTTGTATATGTCACTGGAGGGCAAATATTAACTATAATTAAAGTTAATCCCTCAAAATAAAATTTCGACTTAAATAAAATTTTTGTTTTGCTAAATTTTTACCATTTCACTCAAAAAATACTTTTTAGACTCCTTTGGAAAAAATTATAATTTAAAAGCATAACTTAAATATTAGGAAATTCGTCAAGCTAAAAACTATAAGCTAGTAGCTATACAATAATTGTTCATTTGGTATAAATAACTGAATATTGAAATACAATAACCAAACGATTCAAGTCTAGAAAACTGACAATCTTCTTTCTTATAGGTTTGAAAATGTATACCTATAATAATGTGTAATAATATGCTTCCATTAGTTTCATTACACATTAAACATGGTGATCCTTTTGATATTTTAAAGAAAAATTGCAAATGTTTTAAATAGCATATATATTTTTTTTAATTTGGCCCCGGGTATGTTTCTGTCCTTGGACACTGTAAGAACATAAAAGTCTTTAAGTGCAGTGTGCAGATGTATTCATTGTTTATGAATTAGACAGTCTCGGTGTAAATTATTTATTTTTTTTTAATATTTTATTTTACACATTAAAGCCTTAAAAATATTATAATTAGATGAAATAAAATAGTGGAGAGGGAGGATAGTGGTAAAATAGTTTTGCCCCTGGGGTGAAAAAATAATAAATGTGATCCTGGCCTAGAACCAGTTCAGGCTCCTAGATAATTGGCCCGTATTTTTAAACTAAAAATATATTACTCTGACGAATTTATAACAATTGAGCACAGGACACAGACTATTGAGCACAGACAATTATAAGCGAGAAATTTAAGCTTAAAGCAGTGGCGCTCAAGGGGGGGGGTAAAGGTAGTTCAATAGAACCAGGTATATTGAGGGGTGGGTGTCTGTAGTTTGTAGATTATCACCCTAAAAATTTAAACTAAGTGCCCATTATAATCCTATATAATAACAGTGTAGTAGTAAATTGAGCAAGTTAGTAGTATAAATGTGTTATGCGTATTGTTGTAAGTATATTATAATACGTGTATTATGGAGACAGAAAATTTCAGATGCAGCCAGTTTAATTAAAGAAGTCATGTGATTAAAAATAAAAACATTTAAGGTTTGCTTACAATAATGAACTCAGAAATTTGTGCATGTGGAAAAAAGCAATAAGGCCACGACCAAACAAATTGGACACGACATACCTACAAAGTTATGTAAAAAAATCAAATTTAATATTATCTAATAGCATTGATCGCTTTTAAGGCTCTACAGCAGGTCTTACAGTTATTTATTAATTACTATAATTATTTACATTATTTGGAAATTGGTTTACTTGTTTTTAAACTAAATTACTGAAAATTACAGATATTTTTTTAGATATTGTCTTAAAATTCAGAATTTCTGGTTATACACACTTAAAACTTTATACATGCACCATTTATTTATAATTATTTTCAAAATGAAAAAGCTTTAAACGGTCAATCATTTTCATCAATTTTTCAATCAAAATTTTGAATAAAAATTGTTTAAAAAACCAGGGGACGGTTGACCTTGAAAACCAATGCATCACGTTTTACCATTAGGTAAAGGAACATGAACCAAGATAAATGATTTCATTAATCGTGCACTATAATTTTGGGGGAAAATATTTGCAGTTTATGATTTATTTCATTCCTAACCATAAAACATCATGTTTTCATTAATACAATTCCAGTGTTATTTTTATTTTTATTCAGGTTATTTTACGCATTTACCGGAATTTTAATAAAATTGAAAAATGCTTTTTAATATAACTACAAAAATAATATAGCTAGAAACTTGAAACTCTCACAAACTATTAAAAATGATCACAAAAATTTCAAAGACATATGATTAATTTTGAGTTAAGTATAGCATTTTGAAAATATTGGAAATTTCTAGTTTTTTGTAAGATTTTAATTCACAAAATTTTTATTTCTTGATATTAAGACTTGAAAATGTAATATGACCTCACTCACATATATGATTAAATGATCTAAAATAATTTCGAAAATCGTAAGTCAACTTTTTTCTCTACAACCTTTTAAAGTTAGCATTTTGAAGAAATTCGTCATTCATGTTCAGTACTGCAATTTTGGCACTCTGTATATCTTTTTTTTCTTTAAATCTTTATTGTAGCACTGGCCGTGATCATTTTGCTTAACTTAATTCATATATTAATTGGTTTAGGAACATATTAAAATATGGTATAATAATTTCAATTTCACAAAATTTTGATTGTTATCGTTTTTCCCCATAGCCCTTCATGTTTTCTAATCAGCTTTATTAGGACTACATGCAATCATCATAGCATCTTCTCAATGAATGGAAAGGCGATTGCCATATTTGTTATTCAAGACGTTCATTTTCAAAATAGATTTTTCACTTATTAAGAAAGAACTCAAAATTTTGGTAGTTATTGTCTAATAAAATTATAGTTGTGTCATTGATTATAGAATAGACAGATAGCCCATGCAATGTTAATATTTGGCGATTACTTCTGTGATGCAGCCAATAGGAAGTGGTAGTGTAGAAATGATGAGCAGCGGTACCTTTGCCATAGGTAGATGGGTTATTTGGGGGGTATTTGATGCCAGGTGGTGGTACCCTCGTCATAGAAGGATGAACGTGTGGGGAGTAAGTTATGATGGCGTTTCTAATAATAGAATATTTGTGGTATTAATAGGCACAAATAGTATGATGTCACATTTTCTATTGATAAGACTGATGGTTCAAAACAAACTGTTATCACGGTTCATTCCATAAGAAATGCATAGGTTGAAAATAATTTTTGAAAAAAATTGATTTTTTGGTGATTTTAATTTTTTTCTTAAAGTTCTAACTTCTATAATCGTGTTCCTTACATGTTTATACACATATACCGACCAAAAGTATAAAGTTTAATCCCTTGTTAGGTAATTTGCTAATGTTGGAAACAATTTTATTTTAGTTAAACAAATATGACTTCAAACAGCATCATCAAGCTTTCGTGCATCATAAATTTTATTGATGACAAAAAAATATTTTCGAAAGGAGAAAATTCTTTTGAATGTGGTTATGTCTCGAACTTCAATTATATACCTGATATAGGTATACTTAGGGGTCAAGTGCATGCTAGTATAAAAAATAAATTGTATGATGTTAAGGTAAATAATAATAATATAAAATGAAAAAAACCAAAATTATAAAATTATTTCGTTCACTAAGTAAATTTTTTGAAATAATAATTTTTGAAATAAATAATTTTTATAGATATTCTTCAAAGACAAGAATATTGATCATGCCAGTTGTACATGTCCAACAGGTTTG
>JAIPRM010005564.1:0-20306 GCA_025469315.1 Stegophylla sp. TES_Ste_2020 | reverse complement strand
AACAGATAAGCTTATTACACACAAACGTAATTAATACAATAATACACGTTGTAATAAACGCAATACTAAATAAAATAATTTCGGGAGGGGTTATAACCCCTTAACCCCCCCTCTGGGTGCGCCACTGCCTATCAATCTCTCAAACTTTCGTGTCTTAATTGTGTGCTCCAATTAGAAGCTAAAATGTAATTACTAAATTATAAGTATATCAATAAAAAAATTATACTTCCAAATAAATAAAGAATAACAGTTTACATTTATAATAAGTCCATTATAATAAATTCCACTCAATAATAATTATTGTTATTATTAATTCAGAGTTTTTTCTATTTTAATTTACTAATAAATTATTGTTTAACGCAAGTTTTATATCACATCTAGTTTGAATATAAGTTAAAATTACACATATAAAGAGCTAATGTGAATTTAAAAAAAATAAAAACTTTAAATAGATCTTCTGAAACTTTTACATTTGTCACATGATATGATTTAGCCTATAAGTCTTAAAAAGCCGGACATACTTCTAACGATGGGTGTTCTTCGCACGACGGGTGGGATTTTCTTGAAGGGTGTATTTAATTTAAAGAAACGAAAAATCATTTCTTCAATAAAAACGATTCTGAACGAGGGAAGTCAATAATATAAAAATAAATGAAGAAAATAAATGTTAGAAAAATGTCCAACATTTTTTTTTCACATTTTCAAAATTTTCTTGCGCCAAAATCTTCCTTATATGATTTTCTATCTATGTTTAAATTTTCATATAGTTCGGATCAAAAAATTATGGTTCCCGAGTCGTTTTTGTCAAATTTTGGTTAGTTTTTCCAAAAAAAAATAAAGAATTGAGAAATTCAAAAAATTTAGAGGCAATTCCGGTTTCAAAAAGTTATTGATCGAAACTTTCGAACAAGTATTTCCATGCGAAAAGTTGTACACAGAAAAAAAAAAATAAACATCATAGTAAAAACACTTCACTTCGTTCAGAATCTAAAATGTATTAGTATGTACGACTTAATCTGCCATGTAAATGATAAATATAATAAAATTATCGGTGCTATACCTATAATAATAGAAATTACGATATTGATGGTACTAACAAAGTTATGAATTGCAGATTTCCATGATTTCCGCGTAAATTTAGTTCAAAGTTTTGAAATTTAACGTTCAAATTTGTATCGATTGTTTACGCGCTCGTGTTTTGCCACACATTATTTGCGTTTTCTGATTGCAATTCTCACAGAACTTGCGAAAATTACAGTAATGGAATCGCGTTGATGGCGTAGCTTTGTGATATGTTGGGCCCGGATTTAAATGCACTTAAAATCCTCGAAAAATGCTCTAAAAAACAGTCAAAAATGCACTTAAAAAATGTATTTTCCCTTGAAAATGCTCTTACGAAATGCATTGAAAAAAGGTCCTATACATTTTAATAATTTAATTTATTTTACTATTTGCCATCTGTCGAGTCCAGGTGACCATAAGTAAAGATAAAATTCAAACTTTATAGCAATTACAGAGAGATTTATAGATATTATTAAGGAAAAAACCAAAAAAACATGGATAGTAATATTTTTAATTAGCTAAATTTAAATTATTTACATAAATAAAGTACAGATATTATAAATTAATATTGTAGGTTTATTGTTCAAATATGCATCAAAACGAATAAAAAGACTGAAAAATGCTGAAATAAGCCCTAAAAATGAAAAAAAAAAAACATCGAAATATGCAAAATAATGCAAAATAAAAGTTTTAGTTTTGAGGTCTCTGTCACATGAAACAAATTTTGTAGTTGGAAAGCATTTTCTAAGATTACCCAACAAAATATGCACTTTGCATTGAAATCCGGGCTCTAGTGATATTATGCTTAAGTATAATATAATACATATTATCGTGTTCCTGAAACGTCGAGGCAATACTGATTCCATTGTAAAACCGTAAACGCTACTCGAACGATTATCACACGTGTTAGCCAAAAGGCCTGCAAAAAACAAGTCAGCTATAGGAATTATTATTATTATCGAACAGAATCGTAACCGTCGTTGTGTCGTCGCGTGTAATAACGAGCAGTTAATTAAAATATTCGCGCGAGAACTCAAACGTGAAGGTTTATTAGAAAACAAAACACAATACGTAGGTAACGTAATCCGCGCAATTGCGCCGCGATCGATGAGTGGGGGGGAGGGGTGGGTAGAAAGAGGGAGGGTATATTGTTGTAGAGGTCCTCGGGAACGCGTTATTAATTCACGTGAATCATTTATTTGTGCCTCGAAAATATGTATATATATATATGATAGTTTGAACGGTATTATGCGAATAGAGTTATTCGAGAACGCAAATTAATTATTACTGTCCGTAGAACAGTAGAGTTTCGTTTAAGCGCTGTTTTTCGTTTCACGGACAATTGTTCGTTAATTAATATTATTGCAAGAGATGCCGCGGGCAATATTATGTATACGACGTGCTTGCATATTATTATTATTATTATTATTATAGTAATTATTATTGTACAACTGCTTACCGACAAAATTAATAGATGGTATAGCTGTGCATCGAATACTACGTCGTATATTATATTCGGTTAGTAGAAAGACGATAATCGAAGTAGCTGCAGAGTTCTTCGTCCGTAATTATACGTAAGACGGGCCAAAAATAAAAACGGTCAAATAATTATTATGGTACGATATTATTCGAATATCATTCGACCGTCCGGAAAACGCCGAAATCGGTTCCGAAGGACTTTTGTCGGGATTAAATCATCGACCTCGGCTTGCTGGACGACAGGTCGGTACGGAGCCGTTCCGTGGGGGGGGGGGTGCCAAAAATAGTTTTTATAATAATTTTTATAATATTTTAAACTATAAATAAATAAAAAAATACTAGCTTCTTCACTTTCTTCAGAATCAAAAAAAAAAAAAAATTAGAAAGTTATTTTGAACCATTACAAATTATTTCTGAACAAATTTCCAACTGTGATCGAGTAATAACAATAATATTTAACCACCTTGTATTATTTATAATAAATTATCATATTTTTTATCTCAAATATACTGCTTGTCGAGCACACAGGGTGCGATAGGCGATAGTAAATAATAACCAGAATAACCCTACTTACTCATAATATGTTTTATGTTATGTACAAATTGTATTACATAATATGTTAAATTTTTGATTTTTATTAATTTTTAATTATTTTGTACCTCACTATTTTAGATTCTGAATGAAGTGAAGAAGCTAGTGTTTTTACAATGATGTTTATTTTTTTTTTTTATTTATTTATTTATTTTTTCTGTGTACAACTTTTTGTATAGAAATAGTTGTCCAAAAAATTCGATCAATAACTTTTTGAAACCGGATTTGCCTCTAGATTGTACTTTAAAGAGGTCATTTTTTGAATTTCTCAATTCTTCAATTTTTTTTTTTTTAAAAAAATACCCAAAATTTGACAAAAACGACTCGGAAACCATCATTTTTTGATCCAAATTTTAGATAAATCATAGATAAAAAAACTTCTAAAAAACATTTTGGCGCAAGAAAATTTTGAAAATGTGAAAAAAAATTTTGGACATTTTTCGAAAATATTATTTTTTCTTATATTATTAACTTCCTTCGTTCAGAATCGTTTTACTGAAGAAATGATTTATCGTTTCTTTAAAGTTTAATACGCCCGTTAAGAGAATACCACCCGTCGTGCGAAGTACACCCATCGTGCGAAGTATATCCGGCATTTGTTTAATTATTACTATTGCAATTATCTTTAGTAATTGCAATTTTATACGCTGTATAAAAAAATGTTCAATTAAATAGGAATGAAATACATAATAATAAATAAAATAGAGGGTGAATACTTTTAACTTTGCCCTTAGCGCCCAATCTTAACGTCACGGCTCTGGGTAGGTACGGGTTAGCTCGGTGATGACCAACCTTTTTTCCTCGGCGGACCACAGTACCTAAACAATTATCAGTAAGCAGGCTACCAAAAATAAAAGCACAAATATCTAATTAGTAGTGATGGGTGTTACCGATTGGTTTTGATTATCCATAGTTTAAAAAAAGTAAAGTAAAGTAATGTAAAGTATAGACAAGAAAACCGAAAATGCTTTGCACCACAGATATTCTTCGCTTCTCGGGTTAGATTCTTTTGAAGGGTGTGTTTAATTTTAAAGAAACGATAAATCATTTCTTCAACAAGACGATTCTGAATAAAAAAAGTTATTAATATAAAGAACAATAATAGTAGTCATTTTCAACACACTCACCAAGAGTATCTGGCTCGAAGAGCGAAGAATATCCGTAATCCGGATGTATGTCCAGCTTTCTTGTCTATTCCTTACTTTACTTACCTTTACTTTACTTTACTTTGCTTTGCTTTACTTTACTCTTTTTATGTAATAAAATATAAGGGGAAAAAATTAAACGAGAAAAAAAGGTATTAGAAAAATATCCAATTTTTTTCACATTTCCAAAATTTTCTTGTGCCAAAATGTTTCTCATATTATTGTGCATCTATGTTTAAATTTTCATAAATTTCGGATCAAAAAATTATTGTGTCTCCGAGTATTTTTTGTCAAATTTTTGGTAATTTTTTTCAAAAAAAAAGAGAAAAAAAAGAGAAAAAAAGAAAAAAATAACGAAGAATTGATAAATTCAAAAATTACCCGTTTAAAGTACCAACTAGAGGCAAATCTGGTTTCAAAAAGTTATTAATCGAGACTTTTGCAAGAGTACATTCGTAAGAAAAAGTGTATACAGAAATAATAAAAAAATAAAAAAATAAACATCTTTCTAAAAACACTGGCTTCTTCACTTCATTCAGACATTAAAACAACCTAGTGATTTTTTGACTGAATAGATAGTTTTAAAAACAACTGAGTGATTTTTCAATTGAATAGATAATATTATTATCTATTTAATGAACTACTCGATAGTTTTCTTTCGGTATTATTTGCATCGAATAATTAAAAAACAACCGAGTGATTTTTTGTCAATTGAATTGGCTTTGTTCATCTTATTTTTTATCGTCTATTACAAATACTATGGATTGAAGCATTCTTTGATAGAAATACATAATTTATAATTTTTAGTTTAATATCAATTTCAAAATTTAAAAAGATTTAACAACACATTTAAATATTTTAAATTTAAATTTACACAAACCAGGAAATGTTATGTATAATTCTGTTAAAAAATGTGTTGCAAAATAAAAGTTTTTTGTTTATTAAATTAAGTAGTATAGTAACTTAAGATATTTTGAAAACTGCAAAAATTTTAGGAGTCAAACTCAATCATTATGTCTGACAAAACAATTTATCGAAACGTCGAAAAAAATTGAAAACGATTTTCAGTTGTGAAACTACAAACAAAAATATATGTTTCCGCTCACTTGGAAATCCATTTAATATTGATTAAAATGTTGTCTCTTTAACTTTATCAAATTAAGTTGAAAACTATTTCGTTTTATTCTGATGAATTTAAAAGAAATAAACAATTTAATGTTAAAAATTGTATTGAACATTTATTTTTTTGGTTTACGAGACATTATTACGGACATTACAACCCTGTATTTCTTAACGTATTTAAGTATCTATATAAAAAAATAATTTCAGCAAATGAGCACCTTAGTTTAATTTTAAGAATTGGTACACCATAATTCCTACCAGGTATTTCTCTATAAATGAAAGAAATAAGAACCCAAAAAATTAATGTAAAACATGTTTACAAATTTGTATATTAGTATTATTAATATTATTGTATTATTGTACCTAATTATTACGAGAATGCAATATACATTTTTAATCTTTTTGAGTATATATTACAATAATAACAATAATAAGTAATACAGTTTTAAATTTAAAGAAAAAAAAAATTATATTTGAAATAACTTAATTTTTTTAATATTTTAGTTTATTTTTCAAACTTGTCACGTAGAATACCTTGGGTCAGCCCGGGGGCCACGGGTTGGGCATCACTGGGTTAGCAGTTCTATACTCGTATGGATACACCGTCTGCTGGACGTACTACTATGACGTGTGTAGTAACAGGTGACTTCCTTTTCGGCGGCACAACGGTCAAGACGTTGACGTGTTTGTACCCGACGAATTTCCGACTTAATACTGTTACGGTGTTTGCACGCAGAGGACACGTGCAGTGACCGTCATATAGGTTGATTAAAAATTATATAACGAAAATTACTACAGCCGTCGCGTTCTGGCCTTGGCTGATATATTTTGACGTTTTCACGAATTCATCATCTGAAAACGACAAGGTCCTGGTTAGTTCTGGTCACTCTGCTTCGAAAATATCTAAAAGGGTGCGTGACAGACAAAGTCATGGTCTTGAATTTCGAAATAATTTTACAAGTAGACCACGGATTTAAATGCCCAAAAAATATCAAAAAAATTCATTTCCAATGAATGCATTTATAACATAAAAAATTGTAAAAGAGCCCTTATTTTTTTATAACGCAAAGACTGTAAAAGAGCCCTTAAAACTATTTTTAAAAATGTTTCAAAAGTAAAATTATACTTAATCATTTTATGTACTTCTTTTAATTACTCAAAAAGCGTAAATGATATACTTGTGAAATAAAACGAAATTATTGACATATTGCGATTGAAGTATCATCTCCTTTACCAAATTAGTTCATAATGACTTCATAACATAATGCTGCAGTTTACCATTTACCTCAGAGAATTACTTCGCTATAGATTAAGGGGACAAAGAAATACCAAGACGCATGGTTTTAAAATTATCTATTTTGGATGGCGCTTTTGAGAAAATGTATATTATTATTTTACCTCTCAATAAGAATATTCTTCGACAACAAAAGATTTATGAAATCGCCTAGTTGGTTTTTGTGACATAAAGATAAATTTGAGTTATGTCTAATTTAAAACCGGATTACAATTAAAAATTACAGGTTCTGTTAACATTGTACATTACTTTTGTACTTTTATCGAAAAAATTGAAATTAAACAATATTCTACTCATCATACTATATATTATATACCTACGTAATATTACATTTATTTTAAAATGTAAACTTTAAATATTTAGTCTAATCTTCAAATCTTTTAATTAAATACTATACGAGCGACATTTTAATATTTATTATATTTTCTTTGTTAATTAAATAAGTAAATTTTATTGTATAACTGTATAAACCATTTTTACTATATTAATTTTCAAAATATGTTGTTATCATTAGATAGAACTTTTTCAGTTTTCTCTGTCAAATAAGTCATTTTAAGAAGAATCAATAACGTTTAAACTGCATTTCATTTCATTTCGAATATCCCAAATTAAGAAGAAAACCTCGTAGTTGATTTAAAAAATACTTAATTTTTTTCCATACAACAATCTACTAAAAAGTGAATTTTCGAAAAATCAATTATAAGATGACTTTATTTTTATAGACAGTATAAACTTAAAATTTTTGAAATTAACTAACCAATTTCCGAATATGAACAAAATGTTTACAATTTTTTTTTTTTTAAGTTTGTAGAAACTAACGAACGACATGTTAAAAATGATATACTTCACACCTTGGGTATTTTTCGATCTTCGAATGGGGTACTCTTGTGAGTGTATTGAATTTTAAGGACGCAATAAATAATTTTTCAGTTAGATTTTTCCCAGCGGACTTTCAATTTATTCAGAACAATTTTACTTAAAAGTTATAAAAACAATTATTTTGCTAAGCCAGTTTTATATTTCACTATTGACTGAGAACAGGAAGAAAAAAATTTATGACAAAAAAAAATTCTTTTTTTATCAATTTTAGGAAGTTTTTCCAAATTTCGAGAAAACTATTAAAGAAAACTATTTATTTCTAAAATTTACCCGTCAAGAGTACTATATACAGGCAAATTGTGATTCAAAAAGTTACTTGTTGAAATTTTTGTGCAAGTATTTCTGTACGAAAATGTATACACATAAGAAAAGGTAAAAAAAAAAAAAATATACATCATTGTAAAAACACTAACTTCTTCACTCCACTCGGTATTTAAAATACACGTGTTTACATAAAAATATATAGTAATAAATGAGGCTTATTTATATATACAACTGATATTGTTTTTCTGAATACTTCAGACTCACTTTTACTAATAACATCCAGCATCTATTTTTTAGAGAACTCCAAAATAAAAATTTGTAATCTGAAATAAGGATTGTGCAGTACTTACGTTTATGAGTATTGTGTACTGATAAACTATTAATGCGATTTAAATTGTGATCTTTGAAGACTTGAAATTCATCCTAATTAAATTAAATTAATTTTTTATTTAATAATTATTACATGTAATTTATCTCATTTTAATACACTTACAGCTTTTATAAATAATAATTTTATGATAAAAAAGACAAAAACAAACGCTTTCTTAAAAATTACAGCGGTACGAAGGTGCTTTCCTGGAAGAGAGTTTGAGCATGTAAAAAAAGGTGGCATCGTGTGCTTAATTAAATTTCAAATAAAAATATGTCCAGTATAATCGTTATGTTTTGAAGCAATCATTTAGTTATTACTTATTGGATCAGATAACCAAATTACGTGTAATCGATAAATTTCAGTTTTGTAATGTAACCCCTATCGTCATATTTATAAAAGTAAAAGATTTTAAAAGACTTTTGTCAAGTAAATATGTATATATATATATATATATATTATTTAGTATAAAACAGACAATAATAGCACTGAACATTATTATTTTATCATACAACGGAGTTCCGTTTAAAATCGTTTTACCGAAGAAATTATTTTATCGTTTCGTTAAAATTCATCACACTTACCAAGATATTCGATGAATAATACCCATGGTGCGAAATATGTTTGGCATTTTTCTTTTTTTTATCATCTTCACTCTATAGTTAAATAAACTGTATGTATTTGAATAAGCAATGTACTATAGCATTCTTAGTGCACGTGCAAGCATACAATAATATTTCACCTACCTTTTATACTGTTTTTTTTTTTTTTTTTACACAAGGCGTGTTCTCAATAACGTCCATACGTTATAAATTATAATATAGCAATCTTCGGTCTGCTCTGTTACACTTTTATAGAGCACATAATGTATAAATATTTTGTCCATACATTGCGACAATGCATTGCTATGAATAAATTATTATCAAAACCAATGTTCTAGTCTTATACACGTCTTGTGTTGATATAAATTTTGTAAAAAAAAAAAAAAAAACGATTAATAAAGTTTTATATTAAACCTTGGACGTATTAAACGTATTTACATTTAATTTTTTGCTAACAACATTAGTACACGAGCTTACTGGTGCAACAATATTGGTGTCCTATTAAACGGTTTATTAGAGACAATAAAAATAATAATAAAAAGAAAAAAATGATTTTCCTTCGTAAAGGACTAGGATTTATTCTGTATACAATTTGAAATAATTATGCGGTATTTACAATATATTCTTTTGTCAGTCGATACTTTTATTTTTCGTTTATCCAGAGTTAAATGGTTTTCAATAATAAGATATCGTGTTATTTTCCATTCCAATAAGCGATTAATTAATATTAAATCAAAAAGCGTTTAATTTTATTTTATAATTTTTTTTTAATTACATTTTTGCAAATATATTTTACACGTAGCATCTGCTTGGATTCAATATATTTTATCGCGTTATCGTTATATTTATTGCGAAAAGAAATGGCAGTCAAAAAAAAAAAAAAAAATGTGATCGACACAAATTCTATGAAAACCCGTAATGGATTTAGCGTGTACTCTCGTCGAAACTCGGAAATTCGCATTTTAATCATTCTCACGTATATATTTTATATCTGCTCGTATTTTCCTTTCGCATTTTCGCACGTCATTCACTTATTTCCTTAATCCGGCAATCGAATCGAAACCGATTTAACGACAAGTTTAATTGGATCTCCAATTATAAATAATTTTCCCGACGGACGGCATTATTGTGGACGGTCCTCGTGTAAACCATAGAATTTTATTATATTTCACTTGGCATAAAAAAAAAGTTCTACAAACTATTGCTTGTGAAGAAAGAAATAATTTTAAAAGTTCAGTCGCGTAGCTCTTATGTTCGTATAGTAATTAATTTACTTTAAAGGTTTTGACGGTTTAAAATAAATTTTCTATCCTTAATTGAAAAAATTCCGAAGTTTGTGTACGAGTGAGTTCAGGGTCGGCTTTCACAATACAAGTATGTCATTTGCGGTTATAACTCGTTTAAAAGAATTCAGTTTTACGGAAACTCAGGACTCTCTGTAATTCTATACGTACAACTTGAGACAAAATCTTGGGAGCGCTGAAAATTTTAATTATTATTTATTTATTTTATATTAAATGACATAATATTTTAAATTAAAAATTCATTTATTAAATTAATCGCTTATTTTCTTGTTTGTTTAATAATTATGGCAAGTAAAAAGAATAATTTAAATGATAATAATGATATACAAAAATAGCATTGATGGTAAGACAGTAAATTTAATATATATTTAACTAACATAATTCACCATCACCTTTAGCAAACATAACAATCTCCAATTTTAATTCAATTTTTTACTCGAGTTCAATAATTAAGATTTTAAATAAACAAAATCGTATATCACTGTTGTACCATAATTATTAACCTTAAACATTTTTACAGGAATTTTAAGGAAAAGCTTCAGTCGTTAATACCTATTGGTATTTTATTTATTATTGAACTTTAACTAATATATAAAAACTAGACGAAATTAATTTTCGTTAATCAGTTACGTGGTAAGTGGTTAGTAGAAAAAAGTATTTTTAGCTACTAATTTTTTCGCTTGAACCAAATTGAAATTAAAGTTCATAACATCCCCTAATTAAAATATTATAAAAATACATTTTATGGTATAATGATTCGTAATTGTTATTTTAACCATTATCAAGTTATAGCAAACACTTTGATAATTGACACAATTTTACAATTTGTACGATATATTTCCATAAAACGTTGTGGAACAATTAAAAGATTTTTTTTTCAAAATCTTGAATTCTTCATCATTTGACAATCGAAAATGTGAACTTAAGATTTAGGATTATACAATCAATTATTTAAAATATACTGAAAAATATGTTTCATTCGATTTCGAAGAACAATCATCTCTAGTTGTCAATAATAATATCAATCAACATATTATATATAGTATTTTTAGTCTGTTGATTTTTAAACCATACACTTACCAATCAAAAAGTTGTGCTTTATGACAATAAGAAACGGAATTTCTAATAATAGTTTATTCTTCATGATAAAATTAATAACTGAAAAAAATGGATTCAATACAAATTTATAATAAGTCATCATTATGAAGTTCATTAATAGTACAACATTTTTTTTATATTTTCTCTAAACATAGGGGTAACAGAATTGAATATTTACTGAGTATTCTATTGCTTACGTTAAATGTTATAAATCGAACAGAACTACGAATAAATATTAGGAATTTATAATTGTAACAATATGAAACATTATCAAAATTGAAAGGTCCGGTGCAATAACTGGGTACTTCATTTTTTTTTTTTTCGAAATTCATGTTTTTCGTATTTTCTTATAAAGAAAAATTTCTTCTACATTTCGGTGCAATAAAGATATGTACCTGGTATATAACATAATAATATCAAATACAAGAAGATACGTGGTTTAAAATTTTTGGTGCGAGAACCGGGTATTTTTTTTTGATAAATATGTCAACAATAAATATTGTACTTATTACATTCGTCGGCCGGCCATTGCATAATATTATGCCCAACAACGGTTTAAAATATACCGTGCACATAATTTTTAATTTTTATAAGTAATATGTTATTTTGTTTTAATACAAAATACAGCTGAGATTATCATCATTATTTAACTTTTTGAGATTTATTCTTAAACAGTTTAAATTATAAGTGTAACATATTTTTTGGCTAACCGAAAACTGTGTTATGGATATTTTGGACTTAATATTTTCCAGCAATGGAGTATGAAAAAAGCTTATTAGCTATGATTAAAAAATAGCTACTTTATTGTATGTATTAACATAATTAATTACTTGTGTAATTGACCCATAAATATTTATTTGGTCAAAAACCAAGTATCTCCATAAAACATAGAAAATAACATAAATAGTACCTACAAAAGGTAGTAATATGTTGGATGATTAAATATATGTATACATTTAAGTATACTAATTGTGTATTGTTTAAATATTTTTGACATAAGTGCAAAATAGAAAACCAATGAGTTTAATTTTGGAGCAATAAACCATAATATATCTCTATTAAATTATTCTTTAATTAATTAAATTAAACTAATAAAATGTATTAAAAAAAATGATGAGACTTTATAAATTGTTATATATACCTACACCTGAAGTATAATAATCAGTTTTTAAAACAGTAATTTTATCAAAGGGAATTTATTGAAACCGTTTTTATGTCTCCTGGAAAATTACAAAAATATTTGGACCTTGGACTCACAACTTACTGTTTCCTAATTTATCACGTGAAATTATAATTTTCAAGTCTCTAATATAGTTTGTCAGTTCAATACTATTCTCAGTAAGTTCCAGTTCGTTCACTGTAGATGTCATCGAAATATTTTACTTACCGTGAATCGTAAAATTAAATTTTGCATTTTTATTGTTTCTTATTTGTTTGATCAAAATCTAATCGGTTTTGACAAGTCCGGGTGATTTCGTTAAAAATATGCAAAAGGTTTTTCGTCCAACCGATTATCCTCGTTCGTGTTCGATAGTATATTATGTTAACCTGGATGGAGTGCGTGCGTGGGTGGATGTGTGTGTGTGTGTGTGTGTGTGTGTATATTATAGGTAACCGATGACGTGCTCATTGAATATTAATTTTCCCCTTTGTCCATTCAATCAATTACGCTTCGTTTCACATTGCGTTTATATAATATTCAATAATGTCATTCGCAGTATAATATAATATCATATTCAATGACTAAGGCAGTGGATTTCTATATTTTATTTTTTTCCTAGAATCAAAGTGCCTGTCAACGAGTGAACATCGTTTCTACCGTAAATTCATGTTACTATTATTATATCAACGTGTACAACCAGTGTAGCAGCTAGTCATATTAATAATAATGTAAACACAAAACATTTGCTCTCCGGTGGCATAATACGTAAACGTGCACTGTAACATCAATATATAACACAGATAATAATAATATCATATATAAAACATTTGCTCTCCGGTGGCATAATATGTAAACGTGTACTGTAACATTGATATAACATAAATAATAATAACATATCCCATGTTACCACCCGACTGTAAAACAGCTTGTTTTTTTATTCTCTCTCTCTCTCTCTCTCTCTCTCTCTCTCTCTCTCACTCTCTTTTTCTCTCTCTGCGCTCTGACGCATTTACCATATTCAAACCATAATTTCCTTTTGATAATATTGTGTTATACGCATTTTAAAAACATCAAATGTGCGGTTTTATTTATTTTATCTCTCAAATGTTATTATTATTATTATTTTTTTTTTCGAATGAATCAACACACTGCGATCGTCGTCGCACACCAGTGGCACAGACGTCATTTCTGAACATTCCGGTGATAGTCTGCAGTGGGGACAGACTCATATTTAAACTTTTGCTTCCCTTGGGAAACATAGTTGAACTACCCTTGTAAAAAAATAAACCCACCATTTTATGCGTACAAAAAAAAAAAAAATACTAATTTTTTTTACAAATTTTCCATTTTATTGATGAATTAATATTATTTTTGATGGACAATAAATGAAATTTTAATATTACTAAGAATAATATACCAATATCTCATGAGTTCAATAATTTTAATTTATTTAATAATGTACTATAATGATTTATTTGAATGGTGTCTTTCTTACGTTATAAATACCTAGTGAGTCCATTCAGTTTTTACTTTTCTTTTTCATTTTTTCTCTTCTAACGAAGTGATTTCTATCGTGTTGTATTAAAATTTGAGAACTTCTTAAATAAATAATAAAAATTGTATGTCGCGTTTCTTGTGCGAAGTTTGTAAATAAATACTCGTTTTGTGAATACGGTTAAGGGTGACAAATTATATTTTAACTTACAAAGTGCTCGTACAAAAATACGTTGGCGAATTTTAAAAACAGTATTAACGACTAACGCAATTAATGTGGCGAATGTCTATCGATTAAAACGTGAAAAATCTGTAGGCCATAACATTAGAATAGCATTTTTATTTTGTGAGCAATTATTTACATACTCGCACGATATTTTCTAAATAACTCGTAGACACACTAATTATAATGCGGAACTGGTACAGTGGTGTCACATTTCGTTGCATTTCCCCCCTCCTCCATTAATCTATTAAATATTGATAATATAATTGGGAGGAAAATAATTGATCTCTATGAGGGCATAATTTGAAAGATAGGTTTTGATATAATAATCTTAATAAGGATAACTTACAACTAGTGGTAGTAACAATTAATAATTTGTTCCAATGTGAAATTATTAGAAAGGGATTAGGGGGCTAAGCCCCCCCCAACAAAAAAAACACACACACACACAAAGCCATCCCAGATTTTTTGAAAATTTCATTAGCTTCATAAAGCCCCCCTCAACCCCTAAGGTTTATCCTTATTCCACCAACAACCATGTTATTATTAATATAAAATTATATTTCAAACAGCACTGTAACATTGGCAAAACTTTTTTTCTCTAAAAACATACTTAACATTTTTTATACTATTTATTTTCTAGTTATTAATTACAAGAATGAACTTGGCTAATTCATCTAATATCACGGTAAATTTTTTAAATTTTGCAATTATTATTTCAAAACTTTTATGAAGGCAATTCTGTGGTGATGCATGGATGATAAATTTTTGAAATAAAATATTCTAACTGAAATTGTATTCTAGAATTTTTTACCTGAAAAATTATATATATATTTTTTTTCTTTTACATTTACTTCTATGTAATACCTGCTGAAATTTATTTTTACATACGATAATAATAAAGTATCTTTTTATTTCATCTAGTTTATCAATAACACGTTATCTAAATAATTATTTTAGATTAAATTCTCACTTATCTGATCAAATCCATTTAAATTAATTCTCCCAAACCTTTTTTTATGGACACTCATTTTTCATATTATGCATATTAACTGTAAAAATTTAAATTACAGTTAATTTACTACGAAAAATGTTGATAGTTTGTACTGGCAAACATATTCCAAGTTTATTAAGTATAATCATTTAATTTTAATAGTTGAATATTTTATTAATTATTAGTAATTGATATAAAAAAATAAATAAATCATATACCTAATAGTTCAGTGTACGCATACATTAAGCTGGTTTTGAAATATATTTAAAAAAAATTTATCTCATTTTCAATCTAGACAATTATTTTTCTTCAGCTAGATGAGCGTTATTACAATACTTGCTTTTTATCAATAGCTAGATAGATTTAATTCTTTATCTAGATAAAAAATTGTTGTCTGATCTTAACACTGGTAACACCGCTCTGTGCCATTAATGTTATATTTTTTCACTGCTGTACCAGTCACGGGTTAATACAATATAAAACTGTTGCCTCGAATATTATATTCGTTTTGATAATAATTCCAAATAAAAGAAACGGTAGACACGGGAATATTTCAATAAAATGTTCCAAGAACAGACTGACGATGACGTCGTGTTAGTCTGCGCGTGTGGTGCGTTCGTGGTATTCTCTGATTAATAATAATTCTATTGATGTAATATAATTTTCCAAGAATTCCGAAGAATATTCGAGTTTGACGAATGTGTTTAGGATTCACTAAAGAGTAGTGGTTTTAGGAACTGAAGGACAATTATATAATAATACATAAGGTGGCGTTTGAAGGTGAAATATTTCATTAAAGTTTCAAAATATTCATGTAGAAAAATTCGTTAAGAAATATTTCAAAGTCGTTATTTTCACACTTCTTGAAAACATGTTTCCATGAAAAACTCCAATATAATATCTAAAATTATACAAAAAAAAAAAAAAAACAATGCTGAATTTCTGACTACTTAAAATTTTTAAGTATAGCCAGGGGGCTATATTGAAGAAATACGTTATAATAATGATTTAATATCGAACAGTTAAAATATCATCTATATTCATCGAAAATAACGATGATAATAATCACGTTGGAGCAATTGACATTCTGAAGTTTTATCACAGTGACGATGTGGACATAGATCAGCCAAGAAATGTTTCCTACCTGCTTTGTACGAGACGATTTCATGTATAGGAGGTTGAACTTTGTGATGCATAAAAATACCTCCCAAATACCTTCATGTAGTACCATAGGCGCAATTGGGGAAGCAAGCCCCTCAAAACAACTCATATCCCCCCAGATTTTTGAAAAATACATAAGGTTAATTTTTTCGAGGGAGTCAAATCAATCAAATAAACATATTAGCCCCTCTCCCCCCCCCCAAAAAAAAAAAAATAATAATAATAAAAATATCTTCGTTGTTGCGCCAAACCTTTCTTTACTCAAACTGCCTCCGGATATTTCGGAGGCAACTTAAATACCCTTATATGCATATACTCGAAATGCCTCTCATATACAATCAAACATCAATACTGTCAATCATCGATATCGATACATGAGATTACTGGAAATTACAGTGACTATTCAATAATAATTAAAGCATAGACTACAAAATTATGTATTTACATATCATGAGCGATTTTTTTTTTCGGTACATTGTTCATTCAAAATTTCAGCAACCTACATCAAACCCTCCAATGGCGCAAATCCAATTTGTTTCCACTTAATTAACTTGGGGGAAAACGTCGTTTTTACTCAAATACTTTATTATTTATTTAAGAATATTGACAGCTTTTTTTCGTTATAATTCTCAATAACATTATTGTAGAAAATTAAATTTTCTAGAATAGGTTTCTTAGTGATAAATCTGTGAATTCTTTATTTTCAAAGATATACACGTTTAAAAATTCTCATAAATAACGAGATTGAATGCAATCTTTGAAAATAATGAATTCTCGGATTTAGTACTAAAGATGTTTTTTTGTAGGAAATTCAATTTGTTGGAAATCAAAAAAAAAAAAAAAAATTCTGACAATAGTCCATGTTTGAGTAAAAATATTGTTTTTCCCGTGTTAACTGGGAAACGAATTGGATTTGCGCTGTTCACATGTTTGATATAGGAAGCTGAAATTTTGGAAAATCTTTTTTTGGTCCAATAATTAAATATTAGCCATCATCTATGGAAAAAATAAATAAAATTATATTATATTATGCATACACAATTATTGCATGTGAACCTTTTCATACTAAATGTAATTATTCTTATTATTATTTTTTTTAGACACATCGAAACATGTAAAACCGAAATATTAATAAAGTCTTCTACGAAATAAATTTAAAAAGCGAGACATGCATTAAAAAATAAAATATATTTCATTGATAACTTAATCGAACAATTAAAATATACGAATAGAGAATTACTCAATAGTATTACGTAAAATCATAAGCACGTATTATATTTAAACCGAGAAAAACATTGTTCATTTTATTTTTCAAAATACTGTATATACTTGAAGACGTTATAATACATTCTATTTTGTATATAACAATGGACTAAGTAATTTTAAAATTGTATGTAATTTTTGTTACGTTTTCCATACCCGATGAATCTATTTTGTGTTGTAATAATTTATTCATTCTATGTTTTTTTTTTTAAATTTTTATAGTAGTTATAGTAATTACTTATTTATATTGATCAATTTGGAATATTATGAATATTTGAATATTAAATTTTAAGCCAAGGGAGGCAATTCGATTATCTTTTTTTTATGAGAACACATACGAGAGGAAATTCGAGTGCGCGCGCTTTAGACCACGGTCGGTCGAAACCCTCACCCTACACTGGCTTTACGTTACACTCACCCCTAATTCGAAAAATATAAAACTTCAATTTGTCGAGATGTTAAACTAATGATATGTTACAATATTGTATTAAGTTACAATACTGTGGCCAAAAATTTCGCGCATTATTGTTCCACACTCTTCACGACCAACGAATTATCCTTAAAACCAGGGCGTATATTATGTCTTATTATTTCCTACATACATGTCTACTTTCAACGTGTAAAATGTGTGAGTGCCAACAGAGATATTTTATGATATTCGTTTCTTCGGAGTTTTTCAACATTTTGATATTGTACTTGTTAGTAACACGTTTCCTCCTAAAAGCATTCAAATGTCATATTTTTTACAAAACTTTTACGTATTGTATAAAATAAGATTTTATTTTTTTTTTTTTACGTTATATTCTCTTTGGAATTCTTGATTCTGAGTGAAGCAAAGAAAATAGTATTTCTACAGTCGTGTTTATTTCTTCATTTGTTTTCTGCAAATCCCTTTTCGTATAGAAATACTTATCCAAGAGGTTCGACCAGAAAATTTTCCAATCATAATTTGGCTTGATCATTACTTGTGATTCGAAAAGTTAATGGTCAAAACTTTTGAACAAGTATTTTTATACGGAAAAATGCTTACAGAAAAAAACATCATTATAAAAACTTTGGCATCTATGCTTCACACAGAAACTAAAATTAAAAAACAAAAAACAAATATTGACTCGTGTGGGTTTTGGAACAGATTTTTAGCTCACTTAGCTACAAGTATGAAAAATAGAATACACAGAGAGAAATATGCAATTTTTGTATCGACTCGTCCCTAATCATGACAATTAATTATTTGGCACTTATTATTAACACTTTTCGAACGTACGAATTGTAAATAATACAATAATATCTGGATTAATATAGATAATTCCACAGATTACATGAAACCGGATGGTGACACATATCAAAGAGATCTGTGAAGGGTTAATGAATTTGTTTGAAGTGCAACAACATCATAAAAAACAGTAAAAGTAATTGATAAAAGCAATAATTTTTTATGAGACCTTTTTCTACATCAGTGGTAACACTGATCTGAGGTCAGATTTTTGTGTGTTTACATTTTAGAGCAGCGGTTTCCAAACTTTTTGTCCAATGGTACCCTTTTTTGGACCAAATTCATTCGGGGTGCCCCCTGCCCCTAAAAAGATTTTTTTTTTTAAAGCTAAAATTTAAGATCATCAATCTAATTATAGCAAGTACATTTTCAAGTTAAAAAAAAAGCCGGACATACTACGCACGATGGGTGTTCTTTGCACGACGGATGGGATTCTCTTGACGGGTGCATTTAATTTTGAAGAAACGATAAATCATTTCTTCAATAAAACGATTCTGAACGAGGAAAGTTAATAATATAAAAAATCAATGAAAAAAAATGTTAGAAAAATGTGTAAAATTTTTTTTCACATTTTCAAAATTTTCTTGCGTCAAAATCTTTCTTATATGATTTTCTATCTATGTTTAAATTTTCATAAAATTTGGATCAAAAAATTATGGTTTCCGAGTCATTTTCGACAAATTTTGGGTGGTTTTTTCCAAAAAAAAAAAAAATTGAAGAATTGAGAAATTCAAAAAATGACCTATTTAAAGTACAATCTAGAGGCAAATCCGGTTTTAAAAATTTTGGACAAGTATTTCCATACAAAAAGTTGTACACAGAAAAAAAAAAAGAAAAAGAAAAAAATAAACATCATTGTAAAAACACTAGTTTCACTTCGTTCAGAATCTAAAATTTAAAAAAAATTTAAACGCAAATAATCTTATTATACCTCAATATATAATTGCATCTTATTATGGACAACTAGAGTCCGGGTTATGTTCAGCATTGAGGTGGTTGCAGTATTTAGAACTAGTAGCAATGTAAGCTGAAAATTCATAAATAAATTTTCACGGAGGCTGACATTAGTGATTTTGCTTAAACCTTATTATTTTTCAAATTTAACCATAATTCTACATACTAATTGCTATTGAAGGAAAATTTTAGCATCGGGTTTGAAGTTAAGTAAATCAAATCAGATTGTAATGAACTGTATCTAGCTGTATAAGTTTAAGGGTTTTGCACTATCTAAGAAGGGATACCATTTATATTATTTTAACAAGACCACTCAATCTGAGGCAAAAAGTAATCACATTAAATTGTAAATATATATATATATATATCAGGGGTGGCCACTAACCTTAACTTTGAGAGCCGCAAATTTATAAAGCTAATTCGAGGTGAGCCATATTGTAAAGTCATGTTGATAAAATGAAGACACATTTTTAATTTTAAATTAAATGAAAGAACATTTGTCTATTTTTAATTTATTATTAAAGTTTATTTATTTATTTTATTATTTTACTTAACATTATTATTTACATTAT
>JAIPRM010005563.1:0-20307 GCA_025469315.1 Stegophylla sp. TES_Ste_2020 | reverse complement strand
GGTTTCAAAAAGTTATTGATCGAAACTTTTGGACAAGTATTTCTATACGAAAAAGTGTTAACAGAAAAAAAAAAAATAAACATCATTGTAAAAACACTAGCTTCTTCACTTTGTTCAGAATCTAAAAATCACGAATTTTCGTATAATATAATAAAATCGTAAATAATCGACAATATTAATAATACTATATTACGTACTGTTAAAACCAGTTTAAAAACCGATATTAACAATTAGCATAACGAACCGGTTAGATATAACATCGGGCGGATTGAAAAACAAGATCGCACATAATTTGGTACATGTTTATTAATTGTTTTGTCTTAATTATTAATAAGCAACACTGTCATCGTACCATTAAGAATTAATATTATTCCGACAACGTAGTAGTGTGTCTATTATTAAAAACGCATAAAATATACGCGCGAAATGCTAATTGATATCGTTTCGAACAACGAAAATTCGTGTTTTGAAACTCGTAAGAAACCGTTATACAGTTTAAACGAGATTAGTGATGTACAAATTCCCGGGAATTTGTTTACGTAAAATTCCCGAGGAATATTTCCCCGGGAATATTCCTGAGATGGAGAATTTATCGGAAATATTATATTATTATAACGAAAAAAAAAATATATATATTGTTGAAAATATGATCCGAATGACAAAATATGTATTTTTACCAAAAATATTATTGGAGAAAAGCTCTACATTTGGGTAATAAAAAAAAAATTAATATTTATTCGATGTAAATCTAATTTAAGTGTATACTAGTCGTGAGTGTTAAGATTGTAATTAATTTAAATAATAATAATAAAAAAAAAAAGAAAAACATTTATAATTATTATGAAACATTTTGAAAATATTAAATAGAAAAATAAGCAACACATTTTCCGTCAAGTATTCGCGATAAATGCTTTCATATGACTTCCTTCTCATTTTAAAAATTGTATCCTGCCATTTATTTTTTAATGGACCAAAGAAGAAAAAATTAAATAAAGTCAAGATATTTCATAATGACTATTTTGAAATACTGATTTTTGACATGAAATTAGAGCTCTAACCTATTATTTGAAATATTTTTTCTAAAAAATTTGGTATAGGTTATTAATATTATATAAATTAATTTAATACTTCTAAAATGTATTATGATAATGTTCTTCACATTATCACAACTAATTTGTTTTATGTGTCATGTAAACATAAAAAGTTAAAAAATTTCTATAATAATTATGTTTAGATGCAGGTGGTATTCCCTACATTAAGAACTTTTTGGAATTTTTTCTGAATTTAATATTATTCAATCAGATTAAACTTAAATGGAAAGTATAAAAAAAAAAAAAAAAACAAAAATTTAATCATTAGAAAAGAAAAAAAAAAACGTCACATCGAAAGTGTAACTTTATCAATATAGCCATCAAAAAGCCATTTTTCTCTTTCAATATGCCCAGAGTGCTCGATCGAGTTTTATTTGTTTCGTGATATAATAATTATAATAGCTACATATTTCATAAAAAATTCAAATCCCAAGGGAGGGGCGATTCACCAATCCCCCCCCGTCTTCTTTTGACCGTCACAGAGAAAGAGGGAGAGAGAGATTGAGGGAAAGATAGGGGAGGGAGATGGTGAAAAAAGCAATCTTTGGGCCGATTTCTCTCGGCGAACCGACAACAACAACAACAACAACAACATTGCCCGTAAACAATAATAGTAAAAATAAAAACACACGCTATCGTCCGCTCTGTAGATTTGAATCATCATCACGCGTTAACCCCGCCCGCCCGTTGAACCCCCTTCGACTTGTTTACACATATTTTATTTAATATACATAAAGGTACGCGTGTCTA
This sequence comes from Stegophylla sp. TES_Ste_2020, assembly GCA_025469315.1. Classification (NCBI taxonomy): domain Eukaryota; kingdom Metazoa; phylum Arthropoda; class Insecta; order Hemiptera; family Aphididae; genus Stegophylla; species Stegophylla sp. TES_Ste_2020. The sequence continues at coordinate 18,466 of JAIPRM010005563.1, read as the reverse complement.
GTACACGAAAACGATAATATGCTAATTCCAAGTGCACCATACACGCACACACACCCGCCTCGCGGTGATACCGAAGAGGGAAAGTCGGAGTGACACGTATTCGACCTTGACAGTCGTGCCGTTTGCGCGGGTACTTTTAACACGTTTGGACGCAGAGCAAACGGGACGAGATCGGTTATAACGGCCGCGGTGGCAAAAATATGCCACGGGACAATCAGAAATATAAGAAAGAAAATCCGGGAAAAATACAAAATGAAAGTTTCTTGTTTACAAAATAACGCGGGGGTGATCCATCAAGCATGCTCACCCCCTTTTTTGTGTGTGAAAAAATAAAAAAAATCGGGTTTATTTTTTTTTAAAACGTTAATAAGCTACTGAAAAAACTATGTTTTTAATTATTTTTTTCGTGTCGCTTAGAGATCACACAAACATTTTTTTTTTTTTGGTAACCCCACTTTTTCAATGCAGAATTTTATTCTGGTAATTTTTCTGTGACTTTTGATGTATTACAATCAAAATTTGAACTAGCAGTTTATCGATTATTCTTATTTAAGTATCATTAAAAGAAATTAAAACGATGAATTTTGAACGTTTTTTTCAAATGTTTTTTTTTGTAACGTCTTACATTAAAACAATTTACAGAAAATAAAACTCCATAGTGAAAAAGGAGGATGACATTTAAAATAAAGTTTGAATCTCCACTTGAAATTCTATAAGTGACATAAAAAAAGAGTTATGGATAACTTGGTGTTAATAGTAAATTAAACATTTTTTTAAAAAAGTATAAATATTTGCATTTAAACGGCTAAAATGGGAGTGACCATGCGTTGATTCTATAGTGTTTTGGTAAAATCTGGTGAGTTCAAAATATTTATTCTTTTCAGTTCAAGTTTAAAGTTGCCAGTTCGAAAATTCAAAAATTAATATTTTTCACTTATCAGCTACAACGGCACAAAGAGCCCGCAGTGGAAATAGCTACAATTTTGAATTCTTACTGTTAACGACTTAAACTCGCATTGAGAAAAGTTTAGCTTTTTTTACTTATTGTTAAGTATGAATTTTAAAAGGAGTAATTTTTTTTTGCTATTGGACCATCAAGTTCCTGTCCCTACTCGTATAAAGCCTGGTCGGTCGACGCGTTAAAGGGGGGGACAATATTATTTTATCAGTAATTTCGCGTGGCCCCCTCTCCTAAAGCACACTACTTCCACCTCCGGCTCATTAAAATACTTCCACCTCCCCACCCCGCGGATCATCAGCTGATCTGGTTATGAGCTCAGAGCATCCCCTCCCCGGCCCTAATTATAATATTATTTATTATTGTTATTGGAACGATAACGCCGCCGTGATAATCACGACGTGTCGTCGACGTTTGCTCGGGATCGCGTGAAAGTGGTCCCCCGGGAGGAATTTGCGATCGTCCGACATCGGCGGTGGCTTAGAACTTGTTGCATAGAAACGAGAGAGGAAAAAAAAAATTACATTTTGATCGCTTACCCCGTGCGTAGTAGTAGTAGTAGTAGGTACACACACGCGCACACGTGTTATTATTATTATTATTATCATTATGGTCGTCCGGCGACCGGTTTTCACTTTTAAGAGAGAAATCATTATTATTCAGCGCCGCCGCCGTGTCGAACTGGGTCAACGCCGAAAAAATGTGCTCCGCCGCCGCCGTACACGCAGCATAGTGTTTCCACTCTGTGGACGACAAAAAAAAAGGTGTAATTTTTTTTTTTTTTCATTAATTATTATTAATGAATATCGATCTACACAAATTAAGCTGATTATGCATACAGATTTTTTTTTAGCTCAAATAATTTTTAAATAAATTGGATGTAACTTGGAAATTAATTATACACCTAGTGTAGCTAACAATTTCTTGCAAATACAAAGATTTCTTTTTTTTTAATTAATTACAAAGACGCTTTTTTTAAACAATTATTATATTTTAATATTTGAAATTTTAATAACAAATACCCCAACATCGATGCGTGGCAATTTTTAAAAAACCTATTTTTTTTATCTTATAATTTTGAAAAATGTTCTCTACGATCCAAGCTTCACCGGATTTTGCACTGTATACGAAAGGAAGTTGTAAAATAAGTTCGTAAAAAATTATTTACAGCTGCGATTACACGATTTTTCTATTTAAACTAAATGCCTCGTAAACTAGAAGTATACACCAGAATATTTCTTCGTCTGTCTTTTTCCGATTTATTTCCAATCAAACCCTTGTAAAATGTTTGATTTTTCGTCCACGAAAATTTTTATCACACACCATAATATTCGCAATAATCTCCTTAAGCACCAAGTTTCAAAAAGATCGGCCGAACTATAATTTTCTTTTATGTACGTTATAGTGCGTAATTTTGCTTAAAACTAATAATTTCCGTCAAAACGCTTACTTTGAATGGTTATGACAAAAAAAAAAAAATTTATAAACGTTTTTCGAGATTTTTTCAGGTCAATTAGATGTATACATTTATGAATGAGGCGTATATGTTAAATTTTTAGGTCTTATATCAAGAATCAAAAATTGTATGAAATAAGAACTTACGAAAACACATTTTCACATTTTCAAAGTATAATACTTAGCAGCACAAAATCGATCAAATGTTTTTCAGATTTTTTATACAGTATCTGAGTGACCATTTTTATCAGTAGTCGATGAAAGTTTTATATTTTTCATTTTATGATTTTTGAAGTTACGTTAAAAAAAAAAAACAAAATATTTTTTATTTTAACCATCATTACACTGTGAGCGTCGTCTTACTACGCATATATAATAATATATAAATAACGCTTAGGGCTTGGAAATTATTGTACTCGAAAAGTTGTCGAATCGTTGTGAAACAAATTTAAGTTGCGATGAAAAAATTGTCGTTTAGTAAAAATCACTTATAGAGTCATAAAGTTTTTTTTTTATCAAACGGATAATTGCATTTGAATCGGTTTTAAAAAATATAAATCTAATGCGTAAAAATAACAGGTAGAATGAAACATATTATAATGATATACAAGTTCGTCCACTTTTTCTGGCCTAAAAACGAGTACATTTTGCTTTCAGGAAAATATATTCATTTAACGGTAAAAAAAAACAATGCTTTCCATAACATTTCTTTTCTTGTGGTCAACTTAAGGATGCTTTGTAGCGATTGAAATTTTTTTTTCAGACTAAAACTTTATTTTTTTCATCACGGAATTTTATCATGTTATTTTACAATATATTTTTATATAATATATATATATATATATATGTATATTGAAATTTAAATTAGAACGAATAGTTATTTTTATTCTAATTTAAATATTACATATTTTGTCTGAGACTTATGTGGGGAATACCAAAATGTACGTAAAATACTATTATTCTTAACACAAATGAATTAGAAAAATTCAAAAACTTCAAAAATTCGGATTTTGATTTCAATGTATCGAAAATTCACCGGAAAATTAGGTTTCCGTTGGGGAAAAAATGTTTGTATCGCCATAGTTTATCCTTGAGATACTTGTGTGTAAAAAAAGACACAATATTCATAAATGTCAAAAGACACGAGTGCAATTATTTATCTACTATAAATATTGGTAAAATGTAAAAGTAAATGAACGTGCCTACTCGCGGCTATATTTTATAAGCAATAACGTTTTTCAGTTTTCTAAACTGAATAATATATGCGTTTTTGTCGTGGAGAGATTATACATCCAATCCAGTCGGAGGAATGTGTTCATATAAAAGATTAGTTTATCGAATTAAAAAAAAAAAAAAAAAGGAAAAAGTTCTTAAATTATGGTGCTTATAAAATCTGAGGCGCTGCGTTTTACTTTCAGTTTTACACTTTTATAATAATTTTAAACGCGTTCAAATCTATGTACTATCAGTATTGAGCATTATCCATAGATAAATAATTAATTAATTTTATCAAACAATAATTAATTATAAATATATTTTTGATCTTCTAAAATAACTTGGAAGTAAGAAACACAATATGGACTTACCTTGATTTTCGTTCGTTAATATTGTAATATATTATTTTTCGAAAACCAAGATAAGTCCAAAGATAAGCAAAAGTCAGACAAGTCCAGACTTATCTTGTTTTTTTCCTATAATATTATAAACCAGGCGAAGTCCATATTTTACTCAATGACTCCATAAATAATCATATTGGACTCGTCTTGTTGTCGCATGGAAATGTAAAGCAAAAAAAAAATCTAAATACGATAACACCAAAAAGTGAGTTTCGAAAAAAAGTGGACTTGTCTCGTTCGTTGTTGCACCGGAGCCCTTTAATTATTATTATCACAGAAACTCCTATTTTTAGATTCTGAGCGAAGTGAAGAAGCTAGTGTTTTTAAAATGATGTTTATTTTTTTTTTTCTGTGTACAACTTTTCGTATAGAAATACTTGTCCAAAAGTTTCGATCAATAACTTTTTGAAACCGTATTTGCCTCTAGATTGTACTTTAAAGAGGTCATTTTTTGAATTTCTCAATTCTTCAATGTTTTTTTTGGAAAAAACTACCCAAAATTTGACAAACCCGACTCGAAAACCATCATTTTTTAATCAGAATTTTATGAAAATTTAAACATAGATAGAAAATCCTATAAAAAAGATTTTGGAGCAAGAAAATTTTGAAAATGTGAAAAAAATTTTTGGACATTTTTCGAAAATTTTTTTTTCCTTATATTATTAACTTCCTTCGTTCAGAATCGTTTTATTGAAGAAATGATTTATCGTTTCTTTAAAATTTAATACGCCCGTCAAGAGAATACCACCCGTCGTGCGAAGTATGTCCTGTTTTTTTTTGATTTTTTTTTTTTTTTTTAATAAAGGCGGGCCTGTCAGGAGACGGCAGTTAGGCGTACGCGCCTGCGATTATTAGCTACCGGTTTTTCGTGTTTATAATATTACAAATGTTATTATCGCGTAGGAATACACATATTATTATATTCATATTCATATTCATATTATTATACAAACGAGACGGCACCACCGACGCGGTTTTCGTGAATTATTATATGCTACGTAGTAAAATATATTATTATAGAAATACGACGACGCGAGGAAAAAACAAAAAAATGTTAGAAAAATGTCTAAAAATTTTTTTTCACATTTCCAAAATTTTCTTACGCCAAAATCTCTCTCTCATATTATTTTCTACCTATGTTTCGGATCGAAAAACGATGGTTTCCTAGTCGTTTTTGTCAAATTTCGGGTAGTTTTTTCCAAAAATAAAATTTAAGAAATTCAAAAAACGATCTCTCTAAATTTCCATCTAGAGGCAAATCCGGTTTCAAAAAGATTGCTGATCGAAACTTTTGGACAACTATTTCCATACGAAAAGTTGTACACACAGAAAAAAAAAATAAAAATAAACATCATTGTAAAAACACTAGCTTCTTCACTTCGTTCAGAATCTAAAAAAACGATGTATTTATTTTGAAATCTATGCACCAACGCTGTAAAATGAATTATATAAGGAAAGAATTACATAAAAACGCGAAAAAAAAAACGTACTTCGCACGACGGGTGGGATTCTCTTGACGGGTGTATTGAATTTTAAAGAAACGATAAATCATATCTTCAATGAAACGATTCTGAACGAAGGAAGTTAATAATAAAAGAAAAAAAAAAAACGAAAATTGATTTTCATATCTTCACGTACACCTAATGAATACTCCTATAAATAATTTCAAAATACAATAAAATATAAACATAATAAAAAAAAAAAAAAGTGCAAAAATTTTAGATGTTAGGGGTGTTGTAAGAATCGAAATCGAAAACTTCGCAATTTGGTCGCAACATTAAACCGTTGGGCCACGACGACTTTGATGCAACCGGGTGAAATAATAGGTATTTAATATAATGATAGAAAATACCTATTGAATTTTCGAAATAGAATAAAATAATTAGAAAACTATTGATGCACGTGGATATTAATGCACACTATCGTATTCATTGTCGAAAAACACACATGATGGCAATAGGGAAAACATTATCAACCTTCTTGGAACGATTACAAAACTACAAAAGGAAAAAAAAATAACAAAAAAAAAAAAATCGACTAACGATTAAAATTGTCAAACAAATGCAATATTGTATTAATTCTTGAATTAGAAGTTTCAATATTGAATTGATTCTTGTTTACACGATTAAAATTTTGTGGCATATAAATACCACGTTTTTTTTTTTTTTTTTATGTCAGCTATGGAAAAATCCTACAAATTCACAGGCCCCATTGTGGTTTACATGTCGAACGCGATCGTTTATTTTGAGTGTTTGTTTTCGATATTTTGACGTGTACCTTGAATACATTTACAATAATATTTCGCGGTTATTTTTCTCGATAACACGTGCCATAAACACTTGTTGTTTATATATCCGATCCCAGACTCCGATTGACGACGTGTCGTGAACACGTTTTGCTGGCGCACAGATGTATACGGGGACGATTTACATAATTTATTTTATTATTTATTGTACATTAATTGGGCCACACCTCGGAGTTGGGCGTGTGCGCGAAAACTCGCGGATTAATAATATTACTGCGCAGAGTATATAACACATAGGATATAGTGTACGTCATAGGGATTAGAAGAATTAATTTGTTCACACTCAATATACATGGGTATATATATTTATATATATAACAGAAAACGCATGTTGTTGTGTTGTCGTTGTATTCGCATTAGGTTACGGCGTGGAATGTGTTTCGCGTGACTATTATAGTCATTACATTTCAGAACAACGATTAGAACAGTGCAAATTAAATCTGAGGGCCCCCCTTATTTTTTACAGTATTATTTACTTCGAACATATAAAAAAGCGAAACATATCAGTTGGATTCAAAAATGTCTGCATTTTCATGTCTTTACAGAATCCAATAAAAAAGTTGCTAGATCAGATACAAATCTGAATTACACCTATTTAAATCCGATTCCAATTTTTATTTTACATATTTCCAGGTTGTATTATTTATCGGCATTTTTTTTTTTTTTTCAAAATTTTCGTTTATACAGAAAAATACATTAGGTCATTAGGACAATTAGGATAAACATTTTTGGGAAGGAGACAAATAATAAACTAAACACGTTTAGGTATTTGTCTGATTGTGTCACCTCTCTCTCTTCAAATGCGTTATCCTTATGCAACTTCCAAAAAATCTGGGGGATTTCGAGTAATAAGTATACAAGAGTTTGATGAGTGGGGGGGGGGCCCTGGTGCAGTGAACCGCTCGCACCCCGGTTTCTACGGTACTGATTGTCACGGACAAGCTCGAGTCGGGTCCCGGAATTCAAAAATAGCATGAATTGGGTCCGAAGTATTTCTATGGAATACATGAGTTGGGTCTAGCCTATTAGCGTTACTTAGGAGACACCACTTGGAGGTTGGATAGAATGTCTTGCAAAAGTTTTGTTACGTCATATAGTAACGGTCTGATGTAAAAATTATTATTAAAATATTAATTAAATTAGTAATTTAAAATATTGTGTTTTTTTTTTTTTTTTTTTTATCGTAAATATCTGTATTATTAATAGTTTATGCTAGGGAATATTATATTTGAAAGACACGAGAAATTAAAAAAATGACCTTTTTAAAGTACAATCTAGAGGCAATTCCGGTTTCAAAAAGATTGCTGATCGACACTTATGGACAAGTATTTCCATACGAAAAGTTGTACACAGAAAAAAATAAATAAAAAAACAAAATTAAAAACATATCATTGTAAAAACACTAGCTTCTTCGGTTTTTGTTCAGAATATAAATTTAAGCGACAAGAGTAATTTGCATTTGTCCAAAATCGTACCGGTTCACCCTGTATACATGAATTTGTTAGGTATGAGACAGCTCGTTTAATGATAAATAACGGGGCGTAAGTTTCTGAACTAGTTTTCGGTTTTAGCGTATCGGTCTCGTGTACGATAAGAATCTTTAAATCGGTTTTATTTTAACGCGCAAAACAACACACACATAATAATATAACATGTATGTGCGTGTGTAATTAATAAATCACGACGACGTGCAATCCGATTAATAATAATAATAATCATCGACAACGACAGACACATTTATATCGCTATACGGTTGGAGCTTAGTGAGATTTTTTTTTCCACAGGGTCTAATGACCGATGACTATTAATAATAACTAAGAACTCGTACCAATCACACCTTACACCCCCCGTAGTGTTTTGCAAAATATAATATTAGAGATCTAATAGTGTAAACGTCTACGCGATAAACGTACGCGTAGAAATTGATTTTCGAAATCATTTTTTTTTTTTTTCTCGTTTGCAAGGATGGGCAAGACACTTGAAAAATGTATTTAGAATCGATAATATTACCATGTTACTGTGATAGGTACTCAATAATACATCGGTTTGTTTCTGTGTAGATGCAATTTATCATTGTGAAAAAAAAAAAATACTAGACACAAGATTTCATGTTAGATACTGTATCGAAAATATAAAATAGATTTTATTTTCAAAATTATTACTAATGTACAAGGTTGGAATTTTATAGCACTTAAAATTGCATAAATATGCGCTATAAAATTACCTTAAATGTCGCTAAATATGCAATTAAAAACAAAAAAAAAAAAAAAAAAAATGGAAATTTATTAATTAACAATTTTTTAATAACTCTTACAAATTATTAAAAGTAGTTATTTAAGTTTTGCAATCATTTAGTCATTCTGATCAGAATCCTGAAGGATTGTAAAAAAAAAAAAAAATTACCCAATTTATATTAAATAAAAGCGATTTAACATTAATGTTCACCTCGAGTGTTACATTGAATTTAACGGTCGCGGCCCCACACTTTGAGAACCTCCGATCTAAACGATCTAAGAATACAGTTGATTTACAACGATGATTCGGAATTCGGTCGTTTGCGTCTAATTATTGTTCGTGCACGATGTGACGAGGTGATGAAAACGGAAATCGCGGGCAAATCGGCCGATAAGATATCAGAGTACTCCGAAAACGACATCCACCTCTGCGACCTTGGATGAATATATTGCGTTGGCATGTTATTACGACAATAATAATATCAGACATTTCGCCACGCGGCGATTATTATTATTATACACTACTGAGGATTCGTGTAAATTGTGTAACAACGGTCTAAATTCAAACGATGGACGGGGCGAACACGAAATTACCGATTTCGTAGTTTCTGTCCGGTCGGGTTACGATTTTTTTTTTTTTTTTCAATTATACACTCCGAATGTGATATTATATTACAATGTCATAGTACTACGTCGTTATTGTGTGTGTGTTTGTGTGTCCATTTAAATTTTTTTAAATCATTTTTTTTTTTTTTTATTCGATACGTGTTTTTGTAAACTCCTACAAAAGTAGTTAATCTACTACGCGGACATAGTGTTGTCTCCTACACTCTTACACCATATAATAATGTGAGATTGTTATAATATAAAAATTTTTTTTACATTCCCAACGAAGTGAAGAAGCTAGTGTTTTTACAATGATGTTTATTGTTTTTGTTTTTTTTTCTGTTCACAACTTTTCGTATGGAAATAATTGTCCAAAAGTTTCGATCAGTAACTTTTTGAAATCGGATTTGCCTCTAGATGGTAGTTTAAAGAGGTCATTTTTTTGGAATTTCTCAATTCTTCAATTCCTTTTTTTTTTTTTGGAAAAAACTACCCAACATTTTTTTGATCCGAACTATATGAAAATTTAAACATAGATAGAAAATCATATAAGAAAGATTTTGGAAAAAAAAAAAAATTTGGAAATGTGAAAAAAAATTTTCGAATATTTTTCTAGCATTTTTTTTTCTCATTTATTTTTTATACTATTAACCTTTTTCGTTCAGAATCGTTTTGTTGATGAAATGATTTATCGTTTCTTTAAAATCCAATACACCCGTCAAGAGAATCCCGGCCGACGTGCGAAGAACACCCCGACGAGCTAAGTATGTTCGGCTTTTTTTTTTTTTTTTTATGCTGGTAAAAAGGGACTGCGTAGGATATTACACCGTGTTTTATATTCTGGTAAAAAGGTCATTCGTCGTGTAGGAGTGTTTACGTGCGGCCGTGTTTTATTTTTTTAAATGCATCTACCCAAATTTCGCGTCCGTCACATCGTGCAGTTACCGCGGTATAAAAAGCTAGGTATATAAAATGAGGTATATATCATTCTGCTCGCGATTATAGAGCGTTTAGTGTCGGTGGTTCGTTTTCGCGTTCGATTTCAAACGTCTTGTTATTACGTAAAATCTGCGAATGGAAATAATAATCGAATCGTATATATATATATATATATATGTCTGTGGAAAAAAAAATAATAGACTTCTCGAACGAACGACTAACACACGTGTACTATGGATCTACGGGTATTATGTTCTCGCAAAACGATAATTAGTTTTTCGAAAACGAAACGTATTATAATGATAATAACTATACACCGTATTTTTTCAAGAGGCAATACAATTTTGAGCAGAGGTCAAGTTTATTCAAAACAGTTTCCGCTTGAAATTTATGTTTATTATTAAAACCAAAAAAACAAATCATTTTTACTCAACTAGTTTTTTTATTATCTCATTATTAACTACAGTAAAAAAAAAAAAAAAAATTAAAATAGTTATTGAAAATTTTCTTTTTACTAAAATATTTTTCATACTATTTCCCATTTATTTTTACGACTTTCATACAGTTAGGATTAAAAAAAGTTTTTTAAAGGTGTTTTTCTGTCTAATATTTGGTTGGTTTTTCCCAAATTTTCGGAAAAACTATTGAGAATATTTTGAAAAATTACTTTTCTTACGTACGGGCGCCACGGTTACACGGTGGGGTAGGGGTGGATACGGGTAGGAAGACAGGGTGGATACGGGTTCAAGATCTCGGGTAGGAGCCGGCCAGAGGGTAAAGGGTAGGAAATCAGAGCGTTGGGTATATAGGGTCTGTTCGGGGTAGGGGCATGTCCGATTTTGAGTGGTCTCGCTAAACAAAATACAAGGAACTGTTCACGAAATAAATAATTTTAATGTCGTTTTTCGCTCCGCTCGAAATCCAGAATAAATACGACGTATGAAAAAAATAATTATTCCGATTAGATTAATTTCTTATTATGCGCTTCTTACGCAACGGCCGCGGTATAATAATATTATACGTAGGTATGTTATGCGTGCGTATTTTGTAATAAGATACTGTAAATTGTTTTAATTCAAGCGCGTAGGTACACGCCCGCAGTACAATTACCATGTATATATAAAAACTTGTTTTATAATTTTTTTTTTTTTTTTTACAATTCGACTTGTTTTTTTTTTCGAACATTAACACCTTCAACGTTTTCGTGTGTAAAATAATATTGTTGAGATCGTTTATTTATTATATTATATTTAATAACGCTTTATATTATTTTCTAACATAATATGTTGTGCTGGGAAAAAAATGTATATTTTATGCGAACGCGTTTCGGAGGAGTCACCAGTTCACGATGATATTATCATATTTTTTATTTAATATACCGTGTCCGGCGCGGACATTCGGCGGGCCTACGACGACGACGAAAACCGTTTGGAAATAAAAAAAAAAAAAAAACGAACGACGACGACGTCATTATGTCCGTTGATTTCCGGTTGTCAATGGACTCGGCCGCGTGTAGTAGTAGTATATAGTATACGCCTTCGCAAAATCCTATGATATACGCACCACCACACAATGGCGTAACATTATAATAAAACCTGTTGCGTTGCGCGTCTTATTAATAATAATAATTATAATATCGCCCGCGTCGAGTTCCTTAGGGGCCAAGCGTGTCAACGATTATTATTATTATTATTATTATTATTATACTGTTTTTGTGTACACGACAGTGCGCGTGTGTAGGTATAGGTGGTTTTTTATTTAATTGATTTTCGTCGGCTTATTCCCCCCACCACTGTGCAAGAACGGCAAAATATCGATACCGCCCACGTGCAATGATGGCCAGTGCAGGATCTAGGACATCTGATGACGCCCGGGGTGAGTAAAAAAAAATGCAAGCGCCCTGTATTGTGCCATTCAAAATTGAAACATTTGTACTTACTACATTTTTAACATACCCGAACTAAGGTTTTTTTGATTTTTCATAAATTTAAGAGCGACTGAAGATGGACATGATGCCCCTTCATCCCCGATTTTCCGGTGGTCAACGGTTGTGTATAGGATACGTTTTTGGTTTCGAGCGGAGCGAAGAACATATTATGATTTTACACTACGATGTTTATTCTCTTTTTCGCCTCCCTGCTGAGAACACTATTTTTTTATATGGAAATACTCGTCCAAAAGTAATTTATTTCAATTAGAGAATCAGAATTCAGCTCCAGATTGGATTTTTAAGAGGTCATTTTTTGAAACTCACATTTTTTCAAAGGATCGAAGTATAGCCAAAAATGTTATTTTACGTCGCTTTGATTGTTTATTTGGTTGTTGAAGAAAATTTGACAGCAACCTATTTATTTGTTTATATTAATTTTGTATTTTCACGTTTTTATTATTTGTTGAATATGGTAACTGCGGTAACACAATAATCGATAAATATTTATTTTTAACTCTGGTAACCACCCCAACAAAAGCTCCACTCGTCATCGTTTTATCGAAGAAATGATTCATTATTTTTTTTTAAATTTAACACACCCACAAAGTCTCCCCGAGCAGCGGAGAATACCTATGGTGCGGAGTATTACCAAAATCATAAAAATATTTTTAAAAACTATCTTTTTTCAATAATTGAATTCATTGTTTACTTCGTTTTAAATAGTTTCAGAAAAGTAAAGTTTTAAAGTATACCTGATACACAACAAGAACTGAACAAACTTTTAGTACAATTCATCAATATATAATGTTATATTGATTTTCTCATACCGAGTAATCGAATTAATAATTGTAATTAACTTTTTATAATATATCAATAATTCTTTCTACAGTTGCATTCTTGTAACAAGCCGTTTGTGTTTTTTTTTTTTTAAATTTCGATCAATTATAAAAATATTAACTATTAGCACTCTAGAAAGATTCTTAAAGATCTATCTATTTTAGTTCATAGTACAGCAGATGACCAAAATTATTAATTATGACAAAATAGCTGAGAAATCAAAAAAAAAAAAAAAAATAAAAATACAGACATACTTCGCACCATGGGTATTCTTTGCTCTACTAGTAGGACTTGGTGTATGCGTGTGTTAAATTTTGAAGAAGCAATAAATAATTTCTTTAAGAAAAATGATTCTGAGTGAAGTTTCAGTTTATACAAGATAATTTTTTCCTTAAAAATCTAATATTCAACCAGTTTTATATATCTAAGAGAACAGGAAAAAATTATTTATGGGGAAAAAAAGTATAAAAATAAAAAATAATAATAATCGCATAATTATTGTAAATTATCTTCCATCGAAATACCATAGTCAACCTGTAATTAAATTAGCAACAAGTCAAAAATTGAAAAACAGAAAAAAGTGTTAAAGGCGTTTTTGTCAAATTTTGGAAAAATATTGAAAATGTATAAAAATGACCTCTTTATAGTATCATCTGGAGCCAAATTTCGATTGAAAAGGTCGGTAGTCAAAAAAACTTTAGGATAACTTTTGGTATATAGAAAAATTTAAAAAAAGAATAGAAATATTTTTTATGGTTTTATTGATGTTTAAATAATATATAATATATATATAGGTGACTTTGTAATATTAACGCTTTATTATAATTTACAGAAAATATTAAATGAGATAATATTGTTGGGGGTAACGAGTTCGTGGGTTGAAAACCATTTTTAAATTTAAACCTCCCCCCCTCCCCGCTCACCCCCCACAAAACTAATCTAGTACCGTTGGGCTATCACGAAAACGTTGAATCGTCCGTCCGTAGTTTCCCGCGCCCACGCGTATATCGCGTCGATCACTCTGAATATTATGTACAAAAAAACACGAACAAAACTAACCTAACCACATTAGGCGCACCGTTGTTTATGCAAATAATTCGTTATAATATGAAACGAGCAAACCTCTTCACTACGCATAATTTATAACGAGCTCGACCGTTAAACTTTTCATAACGTTTTACGTTTTTTTTTTTTTTTTTTATACGTTTATCGTGACGAGATAGATGTTACACAACAATGAAGTAACGCTTATTATAATTATTATTATTATTATTACACCGTACACGAGCCGACAGCATGTTTTAGATTCTGAACGAAGTGAAGAAGCTAGTGTTTTTACAATGATGTATGTTTTTTTTTCTGCGTACAACTTTTCGTACGGAAATACTTGTCCAAAAGTTTCGATCAGTAATAACTTTTTGAAACCGAACTCTAGATTGTACTTTAGACTGGTAATTTTTTGAATTTCTCAATTTTTCAATTTTTTTTTTTTTTCACCCAAAATTTGACAAAAACGACTCGGAAACCATAATTTTTTGATCCGAAATGAAAATAATGTCAGAAAGATTTTGGTGCAAGAAAATTTTAGAAATATGAAAAAAAAATTTTCGGACATTTTCCTAACATTTTATTTTTGTATTATTAACTTTCTCCGTTCAGAATCGTTTTATTGAAGAAATGATTTATCGTTTTCAATACATTTTCATTATACAGATGTACGGTAAATAAGCGTAGGTAAATAAAGGCATGTACATCATGCATATTATATAATTCAGAATATATGTTTTTATACGACTGTACTTAACAAAATGATTAAAAAAGCCGGACATACTTCGCACGATGGGTGGGATTCTCTTGATGGGTTTATTGAATTTTAAAGAAACGATAAATCATTTCTTCAATGAAACGATTCTGAACCAAGGAAGTTAATAGTATAAAAAATAAATGAGAAAAAAAAAATGTTAGAAAAATGTCCAAACTTTTTTTTCACATTTCCAAAATTTTCTTGCGCCAAAATCTTTCTCATATTATTTTCTATCTATGATTACATTTTCATATAGTTCGGATCAAAAAATGATGGTTTCCGATTCGTTTTTGTCAAATTTTGGGTAGTTTTTTCCAAAAAAAAAAAATCGAAGAATTTACAAATTCAAAAAACGTCCTCTTTAAAGTACCGTCTAAAGGCAAATCCGGTTTCAAAAGATTATTGATCGAAACTTTTGGACAAGTATTTCTATACGAACTACTGTTAAATACTGAGAGGATTATATAAATGAAAAATTTTTTGGAGGGGCTGCAGCCCCTTCAGCTCTCCCTCTGCAGATACGCCACCGCGTATATTATCCAAATATAATAATATGACTGGAAATGAAAATGTTTTCAACTACTTTAGGGTGACCATATTTAAGAAAATGAAATACAGGACAAAAATATTTTTCATAAAATTTTTAAATAAATAAGTATTTATTACATATATATATTATATATTATATTTATGTTTTTGAATCGTGACAAAAGTATAATAATTAAACTACCCATTATAGATTAAATTTAAACACGTAAAAACATTATTTTGAAAAACATAAAACAACATAATGAAACTAAATTGATACTTTTTAAAATTTCTTCATATCCTTTATTCATGAATAATATTGTATACTTTACTTTCTAAAAAAAAACTTGTTAATTCATTTTACGATTATAATCAATCTAATGGTATCAAAAAGATTTCTAGATTCTTACAATATTTTATTCAATAATTTCGTTTCGAAAATTTCAAACATTTTAAATCAACAGCAAGTCAAAAAACGGGATTAATGTGGGACAGACTTTAAATAACGGGATAAAAAGCGTCCTGAGAGAAGTTCGTCAGGACCACAGGACACAGAGCCGAAATAAAGGACAATCCTGTATGAAACAACACTCATGGTCACCCCAAACTACTTGATAAAAAAAAAAATAATAATTCGAAAACTGTCGGGGATACGGCTTACATAATATTATAAATTACATCACACACGCGGCACACCACATAACTCGCGCAGCATTGATGCGTAATTTAAATATTTATATTATTGTACTCACTATATAATATTACGTGTGTGTGTGTGTGTGTTTAGTATAATATATATATATATATATATATATATATATATGTATTATTTATTATATTTTTCTCCTAACGCGCGAAGCCATTACTCAATGGGCAAATGGCGGCGGCGATCTCCTCGTACACACGCGTATAATATAATACGTATAAAATTATTGTCGGGCGGACGAAATCCTGAAAAATACGAAACGGATGACGACGCGGCATGGGGTTAATCCACGTGGCGACAATAAAAAAATCAAAAAAAAAAAAAAAATCCGTCGGTTTATTACACGTTTTAGCCGTAATAATAATAATAAAAATAATATGTAATACAAAAAAAAACGAGAATAATAAATACTATTGAGGTGACTCCCATGCACATGTCGTAAACCAAATATATAGGTGCGGGATGTATAATATTATTATGGTAATAAAAATAAAAAACTCGCTTTCTATATTATTAAAGTGCTCAGTTATGACCGAGGGATGTAATATAGCGCGCGGTAGAGAGAAGAAAAAAGTAAAAATAATAATAATAATAATAATTTATTTTAACGGAAAATAATTCCGAATTTCTTATTTACATAGACAGTAATGTAGTTTAACATATTTTGTGTCTTGATTAAATTTAATTACAATTTTACAAGATAAGTTGTCTAGGAAAAATATTACTCTACAATATAATAAAATAAACATACAAAATTTGATCTTATAATAATTATTATCAGAAGATAATAAATTTTGAGCATTTTGTCAGGTATAGAAATATACAATACATAAAACAGTAAAACAAACATATGTCAAATTGCGTAATTTGTCCACCCCATTAATTACAATATACGAGAATTAGGGTTCTCTAAAATTTCTTGAAAATAATATTATTTCGAAATATTTTTATAAATTACTTCATGAACGTGTTTCATGAAATACTTTATTTAGGAAAATAATAAAAATTTAATTTACAACTATAATAATAAGATGTGCAGTGTGAAAACACCTTTAATTTATGTTAGTTTCTTACATAGTACATAAAATAAATGACGTAATAGTTCATATTTTATAAACATAGTTAAAAAAAAGAAAAAAAATCAAAAATTTATCAATTTTAGATTGTGTTTTTACAATGATATTTATTTATTATTATTTTTTTCTGTGTATAACTTTTCATGTAGAAATACTTGTCCAAAAGTTTCGATTAATAACTTTTTGAAACAGGATTTGCCTCTAGATTGTACTTTAAAGAGGTAATTTTTTCGAATTTCTCAATTCTTCAATTTTTTTTTTTATGGAAAAAACTACCCAAAATTTGACAAAAACGAGACTAGGAAACCATCATTTTTTGATCCGAACTATATGAAAATTTAAACATAGATAGAAAATCATATAAGAAAGATTTTGGCGCGAAATTTTGGACATTTTTCTAACATTTTTTTTCTCATTTATTTTTTATATTATTAACTTCTTTCGTTCAGAATCGTTTTCATTGAAGAAATGATTTATCGTTTCTTTAAAATTAAATACACCCGTCAAGAGAGTCCCACCCATCGTGCGAAGTATGTCCGGCTTTTTTAATTCGTGTTTATTTAATTAATGTCTTATGATTATTAATTATTAATTAGGTATATTATTAAGTTCTAATTTCTCTTGAGAACTTCTTAATGAGATTTAACTCATTAAACTCTTTCTAATTTCTATAATTTTTCCCTACGATGATCAGTATCAATGATGACCTGTGATAAAACAGTTATAATTATTCATAATAGTGCTTTGGGTTTCATCACACTGATCATATCATCTAAATTTTGAGTTGTAGATCTCGATTTTATTACCCATCTGCATAATTAATCGTCGTCGATTTGCGTACGTTTATCATTTAAATTAGTATCAATATACCATCAATTAAAATACATAATATATAGATATTACAAGAAAAACTGTTTTTTTTTTTTATGCTTAATTACGAATAAAATTAAAATAAACACGAATACAATCCGTGGCGGGGGGAGGTGTGTTAATTTAAAAATTGGGAATTCCCCTCGAGTTATACCTATGAGATTGTTACATATATAAGAGAGTAAAATTATTTTTAATTGCCGTCATACTTAAAAAGCAACCTATATTTTTGTTCATTAAAATGAAATCCGTAAAATACGTCAAATACATAAAATTTATAATCACATTCTTTTTTTTTTTTCATTTTAGATTCTGAACGAAGTGAAGAAGCTTATGATTTTACAATGATGTTTATTTTTTTATTTTTTATTTATTTATTTTTTTATTTTTTTTTCCTCTTTCTGTGAACACTTTTTCGTATAGTATAATACTAGACCAAAAGTTTCGATCAATATTTCTAAAGAACCGGAATCACACCCAGATGGTACTTTAAAGAGGTAATTTTTCCAATTTCTCAATACTTTTTCCAAGCGCGGTGAAAATATGTCGAAAAATTAACGAAAAACGGCAAAATTTGCAGTTACCGGCATTTTCGTAAAATT
>JAIPRM010005562.1:0-20311 GCA_025469315.1 Stegophylla sp. TES_Ste_2020 | reverse complement strand
TACATCTTAATAATAATAATACATTGTACTTAAATTTATTACGACTAGAATCAAAAAAATCAATTGATGGGGATATTTTATTAGCTAGTGACAGAGCGCATTATAGTCTACTATCTTTGAATTAGGTAGTGTATAACTAATCAAGTGTTTTAAAGTCACCAAACTAATTTCAATAATAATTTTTTATTTTAATATAAATTATATGTAAAGTAAGAATAAGACTTACCTATAAAATAATATCACAACTTTTATAGACGAATTTTTTTATACTTAACGTTTTTTTTTTTCTTTTTTTTTTTTTACATAGAGTTTGGTGAAAAGTGTTTTCATTGGGATAATTTTTTCCAATAATAAAATTGTATTTCTGTAGAATCCGTTTATGTAAACGTGCATTTCTTAAAGTTCGATTGGTTTTAAATCTTAACTATGTAAATAACATGAACCCTTAAAACTTTCGAAGATCTATCGTTCCAGTTCATCGAACAGCAGATGACCATAACTATTAATTTTGACAAAATAGCTGAGGGATTAAAAAGTCGTGGTCCATATTTAGTACCATGGGTATTCTCTGCTTCACGAGTAAGACTTGGTGGCTGTGATGTTAAAAAAATAAATCATTTTTTCAAGAAAACGATTCCGAGTAGCGTTTCAGTTCGAACAAGACAATTTTACTTAAAAATAATAAAGTTAATTTTAATTTATATATAAATATATACTAGGCAAAGCCTAGCTTTGGCTTCACACCAGACCCTGGAATCCCTATGGGTGTGTTTCGCTTTCGGGAGAACCTCGATTACGGATTAATAGTCCTCAAACGTAAAAATACATAGATTAATTTTATTTTTTCGAGTGTATGCAATAACTGTTAATGTTTGGTGTAAAATTGAGTTTATAAAACTAAAAATTAAAAACAGATTAGAAATCATCGATAGAAGAGATTTAAGGTTACACCTAACTAATTTCAAGCCAAATATTGAAAATTTATTATTGTACTATCAAAGGATAAGGTTCATCCCTCTTATTAAAATTATTGATTGTTTATATATTGATTTTACTTAAAAATGTAACTAGACTTAATTTGAATTTTCTTGTGTTTAATAAGTTTAAAAAATTGATAAATAAATAATTGAATTAACAAATGCACGAATAAAAACAAACTTTAGTTGTTTTAGATTCTGAACGAAGTAAAGAAACTTATGTTTTTACAATAATGTTATTATTGTTAACATAATATGTTTATTTATTTTTATTTTATTTTAATTTTTTGTCTTTCTGGAAACACTTTTTCGTATAGAAATATTTGTCCAAAAGTTTCAAACAGTATCTTTATAGAACCAAAATAGTACCCAGATGGTACTTTAAAGAGGTCGTTTTTCAAATTTCTCAATACTTTTTCCAAAAACGGGGAAAAATTGACAAAAAACGGCAAAATATGCAATTACCGAAATTTCTGTAAAACTGAAAATTACTTTTTGAAATAACTTCTAAAATAATGCAGCTAGAGACTTGAAATTTTCACCAACCACTAAAAATAGCTACGAGAACATTTCATAAAAATTTCAAAAAGATTTAATCAATTTTGAGTTAAGTACAGCATTTTGAAAATTTCGGAAACTTCTCATTTTTTGTTAGTTTGTATGTAATAAAATTTTCGATTTTTGATATTAAGGCTTGAAAATTTAATATGATCTCACTGACATATATGTCTAATTGACCTGAAAAATCTGGAAAATCGTAATTCAACATTTTTTTTTATACCTATTTTAAGTTAGAATTTCGACTAAATTCATTAGTTTCACCTAAAATTACGCACTTTAACGTACATAAAGGAAAATTAGCCCAACCGATTGTTTTAAAATTTGATACCTAGATAGAGAATTTCATTGCGAATATTTTGGTGCAATAAAATAAAATAAAAAAACATACCAATGCATATAAATCCTAGCCCTGTTTATAACTATACAAATTCACATTTCAATTGCATTAGGTAATCATTCAGCAAATATAATTTCTATAAAACAAATTATGTAATGTACATAGAATAACTTTTAGATTTGTGACCTTTCTGACACAATACCGAATGACTTGCGACAGGTCTAAATTATCTAACAATAATAACAATTATTATTGTTAAACAAACAATTATTGTTTGTTTAACATACTATTATTTGTCATGTTGTTTAATCATTAATAAATCGTCGGCGGATTTAAGACGCCTGACCTGTGAGTCGTACTCATCGCACTGTATCAATCGGTACGTCATTTGGCCAGTACTGTAGCGTGTCTACAGAGTAGGCTGACTAGCCCGAGCTTACCCAATTTTTATTTGACCTTATCCATTTTTTTACTAAGAATTAAAAGAAATTTATTAAAATAATTGAGGTCTGTGACCGTTGAAACAAATTGTATTTTTTCTAATTTTCTAATTGCTTACAGAAATCAAGTTTAGACATTATTAAATGCTTAAAATTAGTTCAGTCAACTATATTAGAATTTTGCTATTTTACTTGAAAAAAGTTTGCTCATACGAAAATTATTACTTATGTATTCACTTTTTGTAAACAACAATTTCCGTTAGTTACTTATTTTATGAGCGGGTGACGTTTTTTATTTATTGCGTCATAATCAATAATAATTATATGAATTCTCGATGATTTAGCATTAATAATTCAGCAAATATAATTTTTTATAAAACAAATAGTATTACGTACACTACAGAACTATTTCGATATGACGTGACCTTTGCGACGCCCGACCAGTGAGTCACGCAACCGGATGACTCACGACCGGTCCAACGATTTGTTTGTTTAACACATATTAATAATTGTCGTGTTGTTTGATCATTGATAAATCTTCGGAGGATCTAAAGTGATTGATCCGCGATTCGTATCCGTCCCACAGTATCGATCGGCACACATTTGGGCCGCACTGCAGTCTCCTGCAGTCATTTTGTTCCGAACTTTTCACGCACACATTCGATCGCGAAATGGGATCTCAGCTATGGGATCGGCATCAATTGCGGTATCGGTTTGTGTGCGTCGACGACACCGCGTTCGGGACCATTTATCATGCGGCCTCGTATCCGAGATTGACGGCCATGGACCAAGCCCTGAACTTCGCGCTGACCGCACCACGGCCCCTGGGGATCGACGACTTCGACCGGTTCACTCCGCTGGCTACGGTATACCCGCATCTGGTGCCCGACAGCTCCGTTTGGAGGGCGCACGAGTGTCCGGACGGCGGGTTTATGGCCGTCTCTTTGTTCATCGTCGTCGTGGTGTCGTCGGGCCGTGTTCACCGGGACAACAAGTGGTGTTCCGCGGGCTGTGCTTCGAAGGCGACCGTGACGGACACCGAGCACTTGGGCATCGAGTTCGTTGTCGTGAAATTCGGCACGCTGGCAGAGATGCGCGATTGGTTCGCGCGGCACCGATGCGCCGAGTGCGACCGGTACTTGGCGTCCCTGATCAGACCGAGATCGTTTGGCGGCGACGATCCGCCGGCTAACGGTCAGTACTTCGCAGTTCCATTCGGTTACGGCAGTTTGTGGGATCCGTCTTACATGAAAATCATCGCCCACCATTGACTCGTCAGCTATTACTATTACATAATATAGATCGTGTGACGTAAACAATATAATATTATTATGTCTTTTTATACTATTATATAAAATTGTCAGGGTTTTTCTACGACCGTGCTAACCGAGAAAACTACTGAACCGATTTGGCTAAAATTTTTTACTGTTATACCCAACACTCTGCTGAAGGTTTTAGTACCACTTTTGTCAATAAAAAAAAAGTATAAAGCTCATAAAAATTAAAAACAATTGTACCTATATTATATACATATATTGTGTGGCACGGCAAAGTACTTTGGTAACCATAACAATACGATGATTTAAATAAATAAAAAATTGAAGAGTTTATTATTCTGTTTGGGCTAATCTTCAAACGGCTAAACTGAATTTGGCGGAAATTAACTATGACAACACGATCATTTAAATTAATACATTTGTTGAGTTTATTCTTTCAGAACTGATTTTGACGGGGAGGTTTTTTCGGGCAACGAAGTGCAAGGTCAAACATTTAGGTACTGGCGTAGATCTTCGTTCAGAGTGCTTTCACACGGACAAAATTATACGTGAGATTTTCTCGAACTGGGGACCCGGATCATATAATGATTTTGATTTTAACAGGAGACGGGAAAAAAAAATGTTATATAATCAGAAATTTTATAAAATTCTATATCAACAACATATTAATAATTAACATTTATTTTATATGTTAATACCGCTAGAAGCATTTCAATACGTTATCAATTAACCGTTTTTTATATTTGCTAGCCGATCACATTGAACGAAAAAATTTGAATAAAAAATTCTACATAAATAAAAACCAATCACGGGTGAAGCCGTGACGGGTCGGCTAGTATAAAATATAATAATAAAAAGTAATGATGGTATACAGCCCTAAATATTTTTAATCTCAAAAAATTATATTTTCTGTTTATAATAGTTTTTTTTTAAATTGAAAGAAACTCTTTTTTTTTTCCTATTTTTATTTCTATTTCATTGTTAAAAGGCCCCCGAAAAGTTTTTAGTCACAAGCAAAATATGAAATTGATAAAGTACTTATCGAATTATCTTATCATTTCAATTATGCTTTCAGTTATTGAGTTATTATTTGATATTTCTCTCATTCTCTGTAGATTGCACATTATTATTATTATAATTGTAAAATTTTAAACGTTTATCTATGTACCTATAATATTATTTATATCAATTAATGTTTGATATCGCAGGAAAATAAGTTAATATCAAAATTATAATAAACACAACAGTAAAATAGAGACAAAAATACTCATACTTGACTCATTTTATACTCAAACTTAATATTTTATTTTACATCTGAAAATACTATAGTATGTTTTTATTATAATAGTTGAATGTACTATGATACGTGGTATTATTTTTTCAGGGTTTTTTTTTCAAGGTCTAAATTTCTGGGGTTATTTATTAGGGGTATCGATTAAAACAGGTGTCTTGTTTGAACAATATAAGGTATAATATGATGTGTATAGTTGGTATTAAACTTACTCTGCTTGATGGAATACATAATGTAACTTGTCAACACAACGGTTCAATCGTGCAATAAAATTTTGGTATATTTAACGTGATTCATTATAATATTTAAATCACAGGAGGTACGATTTTATTGTGTCTTATGTTTGGAATTCAACTTAATATATGTGGAAGGCACAAATGGTAAATAAAATTTTTTTAATTCTTTGTAAGAAATTTTATTACACCAAAATATTCGCAATGAAATTCTCTACCTAAGCACTAAATTTCAAAATAATCGGTTAAGCCAATATTCTTATATGTACGTTAAAGTGCGTAATTTTAAGTAAAACTAACGAATTTTGTCGAAATTCGAACTTCAAACGGGTATAAAAAAAAAGTTGACTAACGGTTTTTGAGATTTTTTCAAATCAATTAGACATATATGTTAGTGAGACCATATTAAATTTTCAAGTCTTAATATCAAAAATCGAAAATTTTATTACATAAAAACTAACAAAAATGAGAAATTTCCGAAATTTTCAAAATTCCGTATACTTAACTCAAAATTGATCAAATCTTTTTGAAATTTTATAAAATGTTCTGGTAGCTTTTTTTAGGGATTGGTGAAAATTTCAAGCCCTAGCTACATTATTTTAGAAGTTATGTCAAAAAGTAATTTTCAATTTTATGAAAATTTTGGTAATTGCGTTTTTTGTCAATTTTTCGACAGTTTTACCCCGTTTTTGGAAAAAGTATTGAGAAATTGGAAAAATTACCTCTTTAAAGTACCATCTGGGTACGATTTCGGTTCTATAGAGAAACTGATCGAAATTTTCGGACAAGTATTTCTATAAGAAAAAGTGTTCACAGAAAGAAAAAAAAAATAGCAAACATCACTGTAAAATCATAAGCTTCTTCACTTCGTTCAGAATCTAAAAAAATAAATAAAATGAAAAAATCCCGTTTTAGTCATTCATCCGCAGAAGAGAAGATGAAAATATTTACACTTACATATTCCTGATGTAAATTCTAATGAGCTCAAATTGAATGAAAAGTTACAGTTAATGCGTTCACAAATTCTATCTTTTTCTTTATATATATATATGTATATGTATTATAAGATTATTTAACAAGTCACTTTGTCTCTAATGAATACTTTAATGTCTTTTTTCCTCCGTACGCGAAAATGCCACAAATAGTTACCATGGTCCAGTGATCGAATATGGTCTATGTCTATGTATTTGTTTCTATTTATGCTTAGTGTAAATTTGAGTTCATTAAATTAAAAATAGCCAACAATAATGTTAAAAAACTAAAAACATCCCGATTTATTCATTCGCCATTGGAGAGGACGATAAAATAAAATATTTACTTTTTCCGAATTCTGCGATGTAAATGCTAATAGGCTTTCGTTTAAAAAATATTTCCAAAAAATCCTAGCATTTTAAATTATCAGTTAATGCGTTCGTAAATTCGGCCTTGTCTTATTATATAATAAGATATATATATATTATATACTATATAATTACCGAAAGTTCGGTTAGAAATCAACATAAACATTGTATTTTTGATATTTATCGCCTATCGGAAATAAGGTAATTATTTTTAGTGTTTATTTGAAGGGGCTAATGGTTGGGGTATGCCTGCCAGTGCAAAAATATATACCCCCCTCGGAAAATGATTATAAATTAATATTTTTTTCGTAAAAACTACATGTAAAAATTTAATTTATTTTCTAATCCCCCGATTTGTTACAATAACTCCCCCCCGACCATCAACTCTGAAATTAACAATTAACACTGTTTTCGGTATATGTTATCTATACAACTATGCATAATAATATGAGTTTTTGGTAATTATCGAAATTACTTAAAAATACGGCTTACGCTTAGGTACCGGTATTTCAAAATAAAGTTAATTACTGAAATTACCGGTAATACCACTAGCTAGTTGAAAATAATAAATAAAATAATATGGTTCAAATTTCAGATGTGAAAAGACAATTATAGGTATTAAGTGACAAATAATTATCACATTTAAGATTTGACGTTTGGATCATTTTCTGTCATTTGACCGTTACCAATTTAAAAACAATCTGTTATAAATTATAAAATTTTGAAACTTTATATACACTTATATGAAAGCATAAAATTCTAGTTATATTTTAATTAAATTCTTTGATATACGATTTTTGTACTTAAAAATTTCAAATGTAATAGCCTGCAATTATTAATGAAAATATAAAAATTTAAAACAACAACTATGTATTTAACATTACAAAGAATTATGCAGGTCGAAAAAATATAGCATGATAAATAATAAAAAAAAAAAAAAAAATTGCAATCCTTGTGAACGAAAAATTATTCAATTTTCACTATAATTGTTAAGTACTCTAGTAATATTGACATATTTTAAACGATTTTTTTATACAAGTATTGAAAGCAAAGCCTCTTTACATCCCGAGCAATAATAATTATCGCGAAAGCGGTTTTTAAATTTGCATCTTTCGGCTCACTGAACATGCACACAGATGTTGTTGAAAATCTTGTATGCTCGATATAAATTGCTATTCAAAGAAACTTTCATCACTGAGAACAGTGATGATTAAAACATTAAATTTATGGATAGTTAATCTACAGTTCAAATGAATAAATAATAAATTATAAATGTCTGTGGTTAACCTAACGAGCTTTAAACACGGTAAATAACGTGTACACATAAACACTTGTATAACGCGATAATCGATAAAACAGTAAGCAACCGAATTCGAAAAAAATATTCTTACAGAAACTTTTTCAATTCGAGGTCTACTGCAAATGCAAAACGACGGTAAATTGAAAAAAAAAAAAAGAAAAGTAGAGTAAACAAATATAAGTACAGTAAAGTATAGAAAAAAGCCGGACATACTTTGCACCATGGATATTCTTTATTCCTCGGGTCAGACTCTTCGTTGGTGTATCGAATTTTGAAGAAACGATAAATCACTTTTTCAATAATATGATTCTAAGCGAAGTACGTTAATAGTATAAAGAACAATAATAGTCATCATTTTTAATACACCCACCAAGAAGAGTGTTTGACCCGAAAAGCGAAGCTACCCATGGTCCGAAGTAAGTCCAGTTTTCTTGGCTATCCTTCACTTATCTTTGTTTTACTTTACGTTACTTTAGGTATTTAAATTTATTTTACTTTACTCTATTTTAATTTACTTTATTTATCTTTGCTTTAATTCTTTAATTAACTTTACTGTAGAACTTCACTTTACCTTATACTCTACTTTACTTATCTTTGTTTTATTTTACTTAATTTTACTGTAAATTTTTATATCTAATTAATAAAGAGAAGAAAAAAGAATTAATTAGAAAAAGTGTCAACATTTTTTTTCAAATTTTCAACTTTTCCTTGCGCCAAAATATTTGTCATATTATTGTCTATCTATGTTTAAGTTTTTATTAATTTGAATCAAAAAATGATAGTTTCTGAGTCTTTTTTGTCAAATTTTGAGTAGATTTTTCCCCTCAAAAAAAAAAAAAAAAAAAATGAGAAATTTGAAAAATTACCTCTTTAAAGTGCCAACATAGAGACAAATCCGCTTTCAAAAAGTTGCTGGTCAAGAATATTGGACAAGTACCTATTCCTAAATAAAAAGTGTTAGCAAAAAAAAAAAAATAAATAAAAAAATAAACATCATTTTAAAAACACTAGCTTCTTCGCTTCGTTCAGAATTTAAAAGAAAAAAAAGACAGTTTTACTAAAAATAAAAAATAAATTATGAGAAAAAAAGTGTTAGTAAAAATTTTTTAATATTTTTTCTATATTTTCAATATTTTCTCGCGCCAATGTATTTCTTATATTATTGTCTATCTATGTTTAAATTTGCATAAAGTTTGGATTTAAGAAAAAAATAAAAAAATAGTTTCCAATTTTTTTGTCAAATTTTGGGTAGTTTTTCCAAAATTTTTAGAGAACAATTGAGAATTTTGATTAAATAGCCTCTCTAAAATATTATCTGGCCTTTAATCTTTGGTGGTTAAAATTTATGGACAAGTATTTATATATGAAAATGTGTACAAATAAAACAAATAATAATAATAATAATAAATAAAAAATAAACATCATTGTAAAAACACTAGCTTCTTATAAATATCAAATTGTGCAAAGATATTTATATTTAATATAGTTTGACCACTTTTCTAAAAATATAAATCAATGTTAATATAAATGAAAAATTAAGTAAACATTCTACAGTACCGATCTGGAAATATTATAAGAAAATCCTAGCTTCTTAAACTATATTATTTTAAATAAATATGTTCCTTCAGAAACATTCTTTTTAGATTCTGAACGAAGTGAAGAAGCTAGTGTTTTTACAATGATGTTTATTTATTTATTTTTTTTTATTTTTTTTTCGGTGTACAACTTTTCTTATAGAAATACTTGTCCAAAAGTTCGATCAATAATTTTTTGAACCATAATTTTTTGATCCGAATTTTATGAAAATTAAACATAGATAGAAAATCATATAAGAAAGATTTTGGCGAAAGAAAATTTTGAAAATGTGAAAAAAAAATTTGAACATTTTTCTAACATTTTTTTTCTCATTTATTTTTTATATTATTAACTTCCCTCGTTCAGAATCGTTTTATTGAAGAAAAGATTTATCGTTTCTTTAAAATTAAATACACCCGTCAAGAGAATCCCACCCGTCGTGTGAAAGTTTTCACTTAGATATTAATTCAAGATTTTATCATCAATATCCTCATATTTTTAATAATAGGTATTCAATTTTTTTTTTTTACAAAATTTTACTTCCTACCATAAACCTGCTCAACATATTGTGGATTTTAACGTATATAATTAACATGGTAAAAACCAGGGTTGAGACGTTTGAAACATTTTGTTTTTCATTTTATTTTAGCTAATTAAAACAGAAAGAAACGTTTCTATCTATAATTTATTAGTTGTTATATTTTATATATAATTTTTTTTTAATCATCAGTGTTAGGAATAGATAATATATATAAAAGTAGAGTAATAATAGCTGTAACTCAAAATATAGTGACCAAACATCACATGACAAAAGTTGGGATGGGTTTACTCTCATGAAATATAAAAAAAGTAGTATAATACAAGTAGTTATGGAATTTAATGGAATTTGAGTAAAAAGACTTTCCCTAATAATGATTATCCAACCAGACATGTACTATTGCTTATTGATAAAAAAAAATAATTGTCACCAACTGAGAAATAAATAATAATGCAATAAGTACATAATGGCTTATTTAGTAATATAATATATTATATTATATATAATTTTTATATTAATAATACAAATAAATTGTAAACCTATTTTAAATAATTATTTTGACCAGTCATTTTGTTCAGATCATTAGCAAGTAGCTACAAATATTTTAACCAATGTTATCACAATAAATTGTTTTGTAGTAGTCTTAAGTTATAAATTACTAATGACCAAGGTTCGGGACTTATAACACTTAAAAACACAATAATAAGCGCTAAAATATGCGCTTAAAAACTGTAGAATATGCATAAAAAATTTAAGAAATATGTATTTAATATATTCATTATTTTATTAATTACAATTAGTGTAACAACAAAAAAAAAAATTAAATTCGGCTCTTGATGATACTCTATACTTAGCATTTTTCAAAATTCGTATTATTTTGAAGGGTTTACACTTGTCACCATTGTTGGACCCTCTCCCCCCCGACCAATACCCTGATATCTACCTCTTACCCAAGACCCATACATCGAAAAATTAAATGTTCCCGCAAGTTTTCAAATGTAAATACTCTTTGATTGTCAGATAACAGAATTTTGTAAGCTAAAATTGAGCTCTAGAGGTCCTCTGAAGTGTTCGGTGCATATATATATATATTATGAACACAAAGTCGTTGCATGAATAACTTTCTGGAAATTGACTCATATCCGAAATTTTATCTTCTCCTTCTAAAATGTTTGATATTTTCTCCAAAATTTTAAGACCTTCATTTTTTTCAAAAACGTTTTGTAGTTTTAAAAGTACTGTTTTTTTCTTGAGTTCTTTTTAATGATTGAAATTTTAATTTTACTTCTCGAATTACAATAAGTAAATTAGCCAATGGAAGATTTTTCTAAAAATTAAGTTATTTTTCCAACACGATAATTATTAAGAGTACCTAATGAATTATATATAGCAAATAGATACTTCAGATTGTATCACTATTTTCTTTTTTCGATCGGTTGAAATTTGTAAATTTGAAAATTTTCCAAAATATGCAAAATAAGCATAAAAACGTAAAAATAAGCAAATTCCTGCAAAATCTATGAAATAAGCAAAAATATGCACATTCAAATTTTAGATTTGGTATCACGGAATTAAAAAATGAATTTATTTCGTACTTTGTAACATTTTACAATAAATAAAAAAAGTATGCAAATGCCTATAAGTCCCGAAACCTGCTAATGATATAGCTTTTTCTATAACTTAAATAAGTAGTTTTAGACTAATGTTTCATAAAAATTTGCCTTTCTATTTAAAACTAAATTAAATCATGATTTAAACAAGTTTAAAACAGCTGAGAAAGTACGTTGGTTATACATATAAGTATGTTTGTACTAAATTTTCAGTTCTTAATATCCATACATTAAAATGTTATGAAATGAAAACTTTTGAAAATGAGAAATTTCTAATTTTTTCAAATTTCTATACTTACCTCGAAATTGGTCAAAAATTTTTTTTAGGTATGTGAGTGATTATTTTTAATAGTTGGTGAAATTTTCATGTTTCTATCTCTATTGTTTTTGAAGTAATTACTAAATAACTAAAATTTATTTCATGATAACATTTATTTCGGTATTTCCAGTAAATTTGTTAGTACTTTTTCCCTTTTTTTTTTATCAATCAAAACTTTATAAAACTTTCAATTATTCGTCCGTAAAAAATGTTCTTTCACCAAAATATTAGCCTTATTTTTTCTATCTATTTCTAAGTTTCTTAAAGATTGGTGGAATCAATTATTTTTTATGTGCATTGAAGTGTGTAATTTTAAATAAACTTAATGAATTCTGTCAAAATGCCAACTTAAATAACAACAATTATAAAACAAAAACTTGACTTACGATTTTTGAGATTTTTTTCAGTACCATTGGTACTACACATAAATATGTTTTTATTATATTTTCAGTTCTTAATATTAAGACATTAAAATTTTATGAGTTAAAACTTATAAAAAGCAAGAAATTTCCAATATTTTCAAAGATCTGTACTTACTTTAAAATTGATTAGATGTTTATGAAAATTTTATAAGATATGCGTGTGACTATTGCTAGTATTTGGTGAAATTTTTGATTTTCTAGCTCTATTATTTTTAAAATTGTGTTAAAAAAATAAAATCGAATTTATGAAAATTGAGGTTATGAGGTTTTTTTACCGTTTTTTGTCAGTTTTTGGGTATTCTTAGCATAAGCTTAGAAAAAGCATTAAGAATTTTAAAAAATGACCTTCCAAAAGTACCAACTAAATAACATAACTGATCTATAGAGTTATTGATTAAAACTTTTGAACCAGTATTTCTACCCGAATTCGTGATAACATGTATACGAGAAAACACACACACACAGATTTGTAAAACCTATACATTCTTCGCTCCGCTTAGAATTTAAAATCACATTTTAAACAATTAAAACTGTTTTTTTTAATTTTTTTCAAAAAAATCATGATTTTTATCAATCTTGGTAAAAACTAACATACATAATGTGCGCCTTTTCTGTCATATATATATACTTTTATTGGTCTTGTAAGAACTAATATATGTATTTTGTTTACCTGCTAGTTCTCGTTTAGGAACTTTCATTCGCTCAGCAGTCTGTGGTTTGAAAATGTCTTTCATCAGAGCTTTATACACTACAAAAGTTTCAAAACTACTATTTTAGACAACTTTCACCTCTTGCCATCGGGTTGTGGTTTTCAGAAAATATAGACTACAATACTTAATTATAAAAACTACACAATAGGTACTGTTCTGTGTTCGAGGAAAGTGTACTAAGGGTTCGTCATTTTTTTTTTGATATTCAATTTTTTATGGGCACAGGGATAAAAGGGTGCTAAATGAAGCTAAAATAGCATACGTAAAATTTCATTTGATTCAATGACATATAACTGCCTTTTGAATTTTAATTCTTAAATTTAAATGAAAAAAAAAAATTAACTATTTTAACGTTTTGAGTGCGACAGAGTATTAAAAATTTGTATAAACTATTGGCCTATTATGCAAGTTCGAAAATAATTTATGTTTTAATCATATTGATTAAAATATAATATTCGTAAATTTATTTAAGTGATATCAGTAAAATGTATCACATTGTATAATATAATGATATACATTTCGTATGTATTTTTATCATTAATGACGTTTCCGAGAAAATTGTTTTTCTAATAATAGTAAAAGACAAAATTAAATTATAAATAAAACATGTATATTTGGATTTTATCATAATTTTTGATGCGGTAGTCTAGATAAATAGAAGAATGGGGTGGGAAAAATCAATCGTAATATTCACTGTCAATCATTACCTGCGTTGACCGTGGAGTCGTTTAGATAATTCGTTATCGTTCGCGCATACCAAACATGAACCGTAGTCGTAATGTTTGGAAATGTCCTTTGTTTAGAGATGTATGTGACATAAAAGACAATATGCTGCCAACGTACGAAGATGTAACGAAGTTTTACGAATGGACCAGGTATAATATATAAAATATGATAGAGATACTAAAAAGGAACCCATATATAAGGAGTTGGAAACTATTGTCACTACAAAAATTAAAAATATCTGGACAAAAGCTTCTATTCCTATCGTTGAAAATAAACGAGTAAAATCTGTATAAAAAACACATTATTTATAATGCAAAAGTTTACGAAAATCCAATCCTAATATACCAGATAAAAAATTAGATGATTTTCGTTGCAGTAGTAAAACACTGTTTGATATGTAAGTGTAAACATATCTATCTATCAGTGAATCTGTCTTAGAATAAAAAAGTACCCGTGAAAGAACAGGACTTTGTAATCGACAACGTACTAGAAAAATTGGAATAGGACCAGTATAAATTAATGTAACAAATCAAATAAGAAATACTATGAAAAGAAAATTGTCAAGGCCAAAATCTCAGCGTAATCTTAAAACAAGAAATACAGAAAATCTCAATATTTCATTTTCTTCCACGTCTAGTGAATAATATGATGGTGACAACATATCCCAAAAACAATCTCTATCCGTTATCACAGTTCCCAATAGTAAATCTACTGTTCCAATCGTCTACGCTTTATTATCAAAAACTCGTAATAGATATGAAATTTCAAACAGAGCTAGGGCAGCCATTGCCTTTGTGGTTTTGCATAATACTGTTAGTTCAGAAGTTATTGATAAAAATAAGCTTCGTTGAAGTCGTAAGAAAACAAGACAATGTATTATGGCACAGCACAAAATTTTACAAATACTTGTATTATACTTTGACGGTCAAAAAGATAAAACGTTAACTTTCATTGAAAAAAACGGTCAAAAGTATGTCTATACTTTTGACACAACATTTTAAAAGAACATATTTTTTAATAAAAAAACCTGATACAAAATTTTTGGGTTATATTACACTAACTTCAGGTACTTCTAATTGCATTGAACAAGTAATCACCAATTACTTCTTGGAGGAAAAATTATCTATGGAATATTTGTTGGCAGTTGGTTGCGATGAAATAAATGTGAATGTAGGGACAAATGGCGGTATTATTTGTTTCTTAGAAAAAAGACTAAATAAATCTTTACAATAGATAATATGCTTGTTGCATATGAATGAATTACCTATGCGGCATTTATTCATATATTATATTAATGACTTTCATTCGATAGCTGTGAAAAAAGATCTATTTTTCAGTTTCAACCTATTGCCACAAAATGACTTAAACTATCAATTCAAGATATGAGTTATTTATATTTAGTTATTATTATTCAAGATATTCAAGATATAACCGAATTCTCTGATTTTATGTTTCGACAGAAACATCTTCCGAAAATCTTACTATTTTAGTAACCTAATTGCATGGCCGTATCTAGAATGAATTTTCGGGGAGGGTTTTATTATTATATTATTATTATTTTTTCAAAAAGAAATTTAACCATAAATTACGTATTGGCAATATTTAATGTGAAATAAAAATAAAGAATTGTTTTAGAAAGTTTCGGAAAGGGTGGGGGGAATACCAAGACCTCTCCCTGAAAACAGTCATGAGTAATTTTTTAAGATAATTAAAAAATGAAAGGCTACAATTATCAATGGAAAATTGTCTACAAAACAAAAGAATCTATAGGCATGGCGGTATCTAGAATACATTTCAAGGGGAGGGGGGGGTTGAATCTATAACAAAAATGATATACATGAAATCTTGTATGTTATGGTTAATAGTAATAAGTAAAAATTTAATGCAATTCTAAACTTAACATAAACGTTTTGGAGGGGGTTTGAACCTCGAAAACCACCCCCCTGAATACGGCCATGCTATATTGTAAAAGTTTACGCACCTACTTAGTTTTCTATCAAAACTCATCCTACTTGCACGCCATTTATGGAAGCTCATTTCAGCATCTAGATCTGAACTCAGAGCTATAACTGATCCTGTCACAGAAATCATTTGAAATATCGCTCAATAGTCGGGTTAATGTTGAATATATTACAATTATAATTGAATAAAAATAATGTGTAATAAAAAGTTGATCCTTAACTTGGGAATAACGTAAAAGTAAATTTTCAAACTATGCATTAGTGGAGAAGGGTGGTAATACAACAGGTGTATAAACATATGTTAGTGTTTAGAACACCTAGTTTTGAACTGTTTAAAACACATTTAAAAATTTAAACGCAATTTTGTTTTAATTAATTTATAATAGTGTTTTAAACAGTTTATTTTTAGTTACTTTAAAAGTTTTAAATTAAAAATTTTTTATTCAACAATAGTTAATAAAGACCTATTTATTATTATATTTTTTTCTTTCGTAGCTTAGTACTCGATTAAAGTCTTTTGTGTTAAATAAAAATAAAATACATACGCATTTCATTTTTTTTTTCTTATTTTAACAAATAAATAATAAACCCTTTTTAAAATTATAACTACTACATTGTTGTGAAAAATATAATTTTCAAAAATAACACATACTAGCATATTATCATAATATTATATCAGTTACCACATATATAAATAATGTAGGAAAAGGAGATAAATGTTGCAAAATTATAAGTGCCTCATTACCATTTACAATTTACTAATGAGCTTTGATTAATTAAATTACACTTTATGATTAATTCATAAATATTAAAAGTATAAAAACATGAAAATTATATTCTTATGGCATATTGGTAGTACCTACTAACGAGTTACGACTATAAAGGTGGTTAAAAAAATATGAATTAAAACAGATATAAAACATATTTTGAAAACAAACATTAAATGCAATTACTCATGCAAATTAAATAGAAACTTTTTATATTTGAAGCTTAAACAGCAATCAGAGTCAAAGTCATTAAGTAGTATTGATTTTCATATTCGACAGCGCGTCATGGTCGCGCTTCATATAAACATAGAAGAACGCCTTATATGCATGTTTTCAGGCAACACAACATGTGACTATTTTTCATGATTCATGAACATGAATTGACATTTGAAATGACACGATTCATGAACCAAAAAGTATGAAAAATCATAATGGGTTTGTGGCTTAATGATTGGATCTGAAAATACAATAATCTATAATTATAAATGTTAAGTAGGTGTATACGCTGTACTTTTCAAATCATTTGGAATAATATCAACTGAGTAATAGCTAATTAAACCAAAAACTATTGTAGAATTTTTTCTATATTTTACAAGATAATATTCCCCCTGGCCCGCGTTACAATGCACTATCGGTCACTACGGCCGGTGGATCGGTGGAGGACCCCCAGCACATATTATGGTGTTACCGTAGATATTATATATAACAATATATAATTTAAAAAAGAAAAATGGAAAATGAACATCTTTATAAAAATAAATTGTTCCTGAAATAATAAGATATCAAGAAAAAATAAATAATATCTAAATAAAAATACTTAGTTACTAAATCGCTTAGTATAAAAAAACAGCTCTAAAAGTTGTGATATTATTTTGTAGTTAAGTCTTTAAACTATACATATCATTGATGTTAAAATATTCTGCTAATGATTGAATTTTGGTTAAAAATTTAAAAATACTCTATATAGTAATAATAGTCTACTATCATTAAATTATTTTGAGTATTACTAATCAAGTTTTTAAAAGTTACCAAGCTAAGTTCAATTATTTGCAGATTATTTTAACATAAATTATATGTATAATAGTTCAAAGACTTAGCTATAAAATATTATCACAACTTTTAGAGCTGATTTTTTTATAAATAGTGGTTTTTTTTTTTTACTACACAGAATTTGGCGAAGTGTTTTATTGAAATTATGTTATAATAACAGTTTTTTTTTTTTTTGTTTTGTTTCATATGTAACTAAAAACATGGGCAGTAATAATATAATGATGGCGAGATAATTATTGTAATACTGTTATGAAATAAACTTTAATTTTATTTTTTGTATCACCATACTAATTCTCTTGGGTGGATCGTTCTACTTCACCTGTCCCCATCATAGCATTTATACATGCTATTTACTATTTAGCAAGTTTAGGAATACAGCAAATACAAACGATCGCAAGTAGCTAATATCCGGCTGTACTTTGTACAATCAAATGACTCTCTTCAAGATGTTCTTTATTATATTTCAAAAATAAGTTTCAAATAAAAAAAAATTTAAAACAAATTTTTAACATGTTTAAGACATGATTGTTTTAAGTTTAAAAACATCGATGTTTTAAACCAGTGTTTCCCAACCGTAACCGTTTTTTACTTATTAACCCCTTTGACTTCCAAAAATCTCACTCCACCGCCTCTATCGATTCTTTTAAAATTAATGACCTTCTTTTTTCTTTTTTTTTTATCATGGACAATAATTAGGTAAATTACCAAATAGATTTTTAAAAAACAAATAAAACTTATTTGATTTTTATACAAAAAATAAATATATTTAATTAGACTAGATAATATTTACTTATAAAATAATATATCAGTTAAAAATTTAATCATACTGACTTTGCATCTATAAGATAATTATAATATAATGACTTCCTTGAGATTGAAATTTTTTTACTGATAAAATGATATATGGTTTAGTGGATATTATATCTCCTTTTTTACATTTTTCTAACCTACATATACATAAATACATTAAGCCACGGGTTTTATGTCTCTGTTAAGTTAATTTAGGTACTGATTAAAAAAAAATTGCCTAAGTACGATATTTTGCCATTAGACAACGTGCCCGATGTCATCACCGCAAATTTCGTCAAAATTTTGAATTTTTACGCTTTCGACAAATAGATAGTTGTCGTTGTCATCGTCGCTAATTGATGTCGTTCTGAAACTTGTTTTTTTTTTAGTCTCAACCTAACCCAACCTAATTGCGTAATTCTATTTTATCTGCTAGTTTAATGCTCCGAGGATTGAACAAATCCAGTCATTATAGGCTGGAACTTTCACAAAAGAAAAAAAAAAAGCTGGACATACTTTGCACGATGGATGTTCTTCGCACGAAGAGTGAGATTCTCTTGACGGGTGTATTGAATTTTAAAGAAACGATTAAGTTATTGATCGAAACTTTTGGACGAGTATTTCCATACGAAAAGTTGTACATAGAAAAAAAAAATAAGAAAAAAAAAATAAAAATAAACATCATTGTAAAAACACTAGCTTCTTCACTTCGTTCAGAATCTAAAAACAATCTGAAATCGTCGAAATCTATGCATATTAGTGTAACCTACTTATACTTTAGTCATTAGGTATAATCAGTGCAGCTGTAGTCGTAAAAAAACCAGAGGGTATACTCTAAGTCAGGGGCGGCGAACTTTTTTTAGTTATAGTGCCAAAATTTTGCAATCGAGCATATTAAAACTATCTGCGTGCCCCCACTCCCCCGAAAAAAAAAAACAAAATTATGAGCATTTTTATATACCTACATACATTTCAAGTGTAAAATATCCAGATATACATTACATCATGGGTATTCATCACTCCTTATGTAGTTAGGTTAAAAATTGGAATATAAAATTAAATTTTTAGTCAATTTTTGGTTTTTTTACTTAGGATTTTTTCTCCTGGAGTTTATATAAACCTCACTTTGAAAATTTGACATTATAAGTAAAATTTTTCAGCTTTTCAAAAAATATTTTCAAAATTTTCAAAATTGAGACAATGGTCGAAAATTGGATTTTCAATTAAAAACATAATCTTTATATTATACAATAAAATCGAAAACTGATATTTTCGTTGGAAATATGAGATTTTTTTACAAAAAAAAAAAAAATGCTCTTCTTTTTTTACTCCGTTATTATAGCAAAAGACAAAAAAATTTATATATTAAAAATTAACAAAAATTCCCCATATATTAATTTGAAAAAAAAAGGGGGGAGTGGTAATTTATAAAAAATAAGTTTTGTTTTTTGAGTTGTATAATTTATGAAACGATAGGAGATGGTAAGGCCAAATTCTACGTTCATACATGGTGGACTTATATATTATATGTCATCATAAAATTAATATTAGTTATACATTTAAGTAGATTATATACTTAACCGACGTCATTCTAAAACTGTTCATCTGCACATTTATTTGATTTCTCAAAAGTCGTACAAAGTTTTAACATTTTAACATCAATTATCAAGATATTATATCTCGATATTGTGTATTGCAAACTGATTACACGCGAAATTAATGGCTAATTCGACCGGACGCTTAGATCACGATAATATTTTATTTTGAGATAATGTTGAGAAATATTTATTGCTGTCATTTTTAAATGAAAAAAGCCGGACATACTTCGCACGATGGGCGTACTTCGCACGACGGGTGGTATTCTCTTGACGAGCGTATTAAATTTTAAAGAAACGATAAATCATTTCTTCAGTAAAACGATTCTGAACGAAGGAAGTTAATAATATAAGAAAAAAAAAACATTTTTTTTCACATTTTCAAAATTTTCTTGCGCCAAAATCTTTTTTATAGGATTTTCTATCTATGAAGAATTTTTCATAAAATTCGGATCAAAAAATGATGGTTTCCGAGTCGTTTTTTTGAAATTAT